>DWFO01001140.1:0-16786 GCA_018246595.1 Mimoniades nurscia nurscia | reverse complement strand
TAGTACCCGACCTGGGAATCGAACCCAGGACCTCCCGTTCGGCAGTCGCACTTCAACCAACACGACCAACAAGGCAGTCAATGTTTTTTGCTACACAAATATTAGCAATATATACAAAATGAAAAATAATAAACCTGTGTTTTTCTTTGTCACATTTAAATGTTCCGGTACTTGGTCTATAGCCATACGCTCACCACCTACTTCATGGTTTAACATAAACGTACCTGCTGAATTCCTGTGCCTACTTCTTCAAGGATTACAGGCGTGGTATTACGATTAATAGACAATTGTCCATTTGTCTAAGGAAAGCCTGGACAATATATTTCGTAATCAATATGCCCGCACATGCTCCCACCTAAATAGTCGCGTCCGCTCCGCTTACGGCAACGTTCATTGTCCGCTCGCGACGCCCATCACAATGTCTGAAGGACGATTTTCATTTAAATAATTAGGAGTTTTCCTCCTTTAGGTGATGTGGTACACAATAGAGCGGGCCCGATTGGTGCTTTATTGTTGTGCGATGCGGTGGAAGACTTCGATGAATCGTCCGTTCAGATAACACGAACGCCTTCTTGTTCTGAAATGAATCGCGTGCAACAGCGTTATGACAAAAAGGTCAATGTTGATTACGCTAATGAAAACATAGAGAATATTCTTGTTATTTATCTGGCAATTTATTATCAATTGATTGATTTTTAGAGTTTATGGGCTCATCACCTATAACACGGTGGGATGTTAACGTATCTGGTGAAACGTAGGAATGTGCCTGCTGCACGCCTCTGCCTGCTTCATCGGGGATTACAGAAGTGACAGAAATTCTTACGTCATCATCGCTAAGCCTTCAATTGCTCCACTTTTGAACACTGGGTAGTTCTCAAAAGGAAAAATTGGTATTAAAAGCAAGTATCAAAATACGAGTACATATAAATTTATGTAACGTATAAATAAAAATTACAACATCTTGGTCGAGTCGACAGCTGATCGTGAGTGATCGGCTATCGTGGTGAACGGAATAGTCGCAATGTCCAGGGTGCGCCGGGCAGTGTATGTTCGTACTTAATGAGACATAGTCGCCGTTCGGGGAAGCTCATTTCATGCACAACTAATATAATATATGTGTTTGCCGCCGCTATTATATTTACGAGTATGTACCTACGTATGTATGACTTTTCTAAAAGAATCTAACATTAACCAATAAGCTAGTTATTTACAATCTATCCTTCCACTCTGGGCTCGAGAGCAAATTCAAATTATTTAAGCACAATGTTCTATGGGGACAAGCAGCGACCACAAACCATCGGCAACTAACAAATGGGGTACTCTGTCTGCAATCGATGTCACATAGTTCTTATTACGTGTTCATTTGTGATGGAATTTCCACAAAAAGGGAGAGGCATGTACAAAATTATACAATGCTTACATTTTATTATAATATCAATGTATTTCGAGAATAGTCCCTTAAATGACGAGGAAACTTGGAATGGGATGAATAATACTCGTATGAAAAATTGGTTAGTCCTCTCCGAAGTGTCTGGTCAAAGGAGAGAGTAAGAGAGAATGACATAATCAATAGATGATATAGTGAGTTTACTGTGTCACTAGACAGTGGTGTATTCAAGAGGAGCTATGCAGCACTACTGCTATATTACTGGTATATTGTATCTGCAGGGTGATTTAGTGCTAACTTACTTACCGTTACCAAATTAGTTGGTAGCATTTGCTAAAATTGTCTGAATTATTGTCTGAGTGATTGTTCCCATGTTTTCGTAGGTGTATAAAGATTAAGTGTTAGCAAATCTGTGCCGTCCTGTTCTTATAAGTGTTTCAAAATAGTTTTATGTGAACAATTATATATGAAACGTCTCAATGATATACGATGTGTGGGTCTTGTGTGTTTTTCGTGTCTGTACTTTCCACCATTTTATATTCTGAAATATATATTATAAAATGTTGTAGCTTTTAGTAAGATTCATCAGAATTCAACATGTACGTACTTCTAATACATACATACGTACCTTTTTAAAATTTTGTGAAACAAAATTAAAATAATTTAATTTAAAATCAAAGAACTTCGAAACATTTAATCGGTACAGAACATTTTAAATTATAAGTATTTCGGTATATTCATAATAAGGTCATTAAACATCAACCATTTCACGTTTCATAAATACAATTTTAATAAAGTATCCGATCTCAGCCGATAAGCGGCCGATTGATAGCAATAGCAACTGTCAATCAATGGCTACGATAGCAACGTAATCGGGGAGCCGATCGAAGCTTAATAAGGCTCGGGTTGGATCGGGGGAAAAAACGTAAAATTATGAGATGGACCGATCGTGTTACGCGTGCGCGCAAAAACTGCGCCTCGATCATGCAGTGCAGCGTACGAGTCCAGTTGTAAGGAAGCGACCAGCCTTTACATGCCACGGGATTGGGAACGAGAAAGGGAAACCTATTAGATCAGCATACATGACACATCTCTTATCAAATACCAACAAAAAAGTTATCAACAATTATTCTGCAGTTCCTGTAACAAAAGCCAAAGTTCACAGTTGTCCTTTGACTTCTTCTCAGTTCTGCTTAGTTTGAAATTTTAGTATGAATGTGAATAAGACGGAGTAAAGTACTCCCTCTTATTAGGTTCACCCACAATTTCATAGTGAGATGTAAACGTAACTGATGAAACGTGGGAGTATACTACACTCCTCGGCTTACTTCTTCGGTGATTACAGGTGTGATGTTACGTAAGTCATACTTCCAAATACTGAAACATTTTACCCTTTCTCCATGTAACTGATGTGTTTGTTATTAATATTAATGCTTCTGTTTACGTCATCTGTGAAGAACACGGCAAACAAGGTAAGAACGCAATATTACGTAACGTGGTGTTGATAAAAGCTTTTATGAATATTGCGAGCACACTACAATAATATTGCGTCATATTACAAGGTGTCATGTGAAATAGCAATGTCGCAAATAAGTATTTTTCCGCTTTAAACAGATGTTTGCAGAACAACTAGTTATCGCTGCCCATATTTATATAATTATTAAGGACTAGTTAAGTGATACTTTGTTCTAGCGGAAATTAAAATATCAATATCAAAACCATATATGTAGGTGACATAATTATTTCCAAAATCCTATTTATAATTCAAATTTATAATATTAACACAACACTGGTACTCTTCTGCCTACCTTTTATTTTTATTATATTTAATACACTCACACGTTTAACTAGATAATTTACGTCCCACCATGAAATAAGGGGCGAGCCTATTCACAAATCCAAACTCCTAGAAACTACTAGGAATCTCAAGTGTTAGGAAAACCCGATAGTATCGCAGCCGGGAATCGAACACAGAACTTCTCAAACTGCAATCGCGCTTGCGACCACTTGACCAACGAGGCGGTCATGTAAATTTAATTCAAAAAAATACCAGTACCCATAAAAAGTCTAATATCAATATATGACAAACTTTTAATTAGTGCTTATAGAAAGAATAAGTAAATTAAGTGGTATCGTGTCGTGATCTTCCCGTTGGATATCAGCAGTACTGTCTCCTGTAAACGAGGGAGTGCGCAGGGCGTAGCTGTGTCTCCGGTGCTGATACCACAGCACACGGGGTGACTTTCACACGCCCATGGAAATGTATGCTAACACGAACTACACACTGGATCCTTGTAATTAAAGTGACATCTTTTTTATTTTCAAACTCCGTAAAATATGTAAATATACGAAATATTTTATATCAAATTTCAAAATTATTGTATTTGCTATATAATACAACTAGCGGTGTCGCATTGGACGACACGGGGGTGCATGTCTAGGGGTGGTGCAGTAGACTGATGATAATGATGAGATAGAAGGGTTGACTGGCCAAGCGGGATTCGTGTCAAATGGATACCGGAGCTTTTGTATTGTAACTTATATAGCCCACGTAAGATACACGCTCTTTCTGTGTAGGATTCCAGCTGCCTCTATATCACCACGGATTAAGTCTAGATGTCTCATGTCTGCCCATTATTCTGTCTATCAACTGGCGATGTTCATGATTAATGTTAGTGTGTGGGTGGCCTTTGAAGCCTTGATTGAGAGTTCCACCAACTTTAGACTTGGTAGGGAATGTGATATACATATGACATATTGCAATGAAACGAACAAAATCATTTATTATCCGAAAAATACGTATAGTTACATTTTTTTTTAGTTATAACATAAAACATTTTAACCTTTTACGGTACACATATTATGTACATTGTTGCAAGTAATTGTAACACAAAAATTGTAAGATCACGCTTGTAATCCCCGAAGCGAATTATTCTAAACTAAGTAACTAACTATATAATGAAATTATTTTAAACTAAGTTCATTATTATATCTAAATTTTAATAAAGTACCAATACTTTATGTAATTAAATTAATTACTTAAATATCTTCCTTTAAATTAGTATATTTTATTATGGATCGGGTACTATTGGACTTTTCTAACACAGAATATCTAGTCAAAATTTCTAGTAGTGGCTCAGAGTCTGGATTTATGCCCGGTGTATAACAACAGGTTTACCCCCCTAATCAATGTTTAAACTTAAACTTAAACCTATCTCTTCGGAAATTAAACGCGTGATATTACTTTTTTTGGCTACGCCCTAAAATCATGAATCTGTTATCTGTATATGTTTAAATTTGAATTTCAACAATTTATGTGCAAAACTAAAGTTGTTAAGAGATGTTTAAAAAATAAATACTTACAGAAACGTCTAGAAAACAGATGGAGATTATTTCAAATTTGGAACGTCAATAGGTATTCTCTCAATGAAATATAAGTAAGATAACAAAGCATATTTCAACTCTCACTTCCAGTGTTGCATTAGTAATGTACAAAAACAAGTTCTTCTGGAAATGTCTAAACTTTCATCACTTTAGTATTGACAAAAAATACTTATTATAACAGCATTGCTGATGACATGTTATGATTTATACATAAAGACAATAAAATCACTGCCCGTGTTTGAATAAAAATGTGTAGACTGCGTGCTAACGCAGCGCTGAATTCAGTAAACAATGTTGTTTCGCATAAATACCATCCAGTTATTAAATATTATATACAGTTTTTCTCAGTATTGTATCAATAACAAACGCTTATAAAATATCGCTTCATCGACCCGCGTTTCGTGACTCGCTACGTTGTTTTAATTTAATATTATTATAACCGCACAACGGGTGCACAAGAAACTAATTTGTAATTAATATACGCGATGGTATAGAATATTTTCGATATGAATATTTAAGCGACGAGAAAAATGCGCCCGTGTGAGGCGCGCTACCCGCGTAGCTTATGATATTCAACGTACGCGGACGGAGCAAAAAGCGGGCGCTACCATTTTGGAAGCGCGCGCGCACACCGCGGTTATTACGGGAAATCTTATGTTAATTACAATTATGTATATACTCGTACGCGAACCGTCACATGCGACGCGAACAAAAACTGATATCCAATACAATTTTAATGCATTCGCGGGAATTTACGGGAGGTTCCATCGGGGAACAATTTCATAAAAAACAAACAACACATGTGTGGACAAATCGTGTCTCGAATTTCGATACGATCCGCGTCTAGTATTAACTTTGTATTGGTATTTTTAGAGGGCTGGGCGGAGTCATGTCACCTGTTATGGTTACGACACACCTCTGAGGTGGCCGTGCGTAATTATGCCATGTACTAGGTGCGCGAAGGGTAGGGTGGTTGCGAGGACCTCGAAATGTTGCTAGCCACTTATTTTTATCAAAGCGACGATGAACGAGATCAAGTCCCGTCTCTATTTTTTCTATATACGCGATTTACATTATAAGGCATTGAAGAATTCCTCCGAGGCTATATGCGCTTAATTAGTTTTCAATATCTCCATTATGAATCTCATAAGAAAAGTTAAATAAGTGAAATATTTGCTTAATGTAATTACAGGTAATTTTAGAGAATAATTAGTCGGACGTATTAAACGATTAATAGAAAAACAGTACTCCATGGAATAATTAATGTTGCCAGTTGATAAAAAAACAGCGTTTCTTAACCAAAACCAGTAAGCCGATAATGTTAATCTTGGTAAATAGACTTGTCCTAAAACTCCTTCGGCGGCCGTAGAATAGAATTTATACGATTTCTGTTAATGCAATTTCAATAACAGTTAATTTATCTTTATATAAGCTTAACTTTGTATACAATAAGAGGTTATTTTAAATTTTTTTCTTCCTAGCGTTGGGTTTATGACTTAACAACATTGACTCCACTGACACGGCAAGTCACTATACGAAGAGGCAAGTTTAGTTAATGTTGACTTAATATGTACATATTTATAGCATATTTTATTATTATGGGTTGCATGAAAGTAGCTTCCGCGAGCGGTGACTATGTCTCATTAAGTACAAACATATCCTGCCCGGCGCATCCTGGACATTGCAACTAATCTCTTCACCACGATGGCTGATCACTCACGATCAGCTATCGACTTGGCGAAGAAGAAGCATATTTTATTCCTCATAAATCGAAATACGTTTGATAACGATCATGATGAGTTTCCAACGGCAGTGTCAATGTGGCAAAAAGGAACTGTCATTGTCTGCCGAGAGTGGCGCGGCCTAGCGCGTGAAGCGATGCCACCATGATCTTATCCGCTACGGATTTTGCTGCTAAAATGACAGTTGATATACTTTTTTGTTAATGCATTGTAACCAAAAGTGTACCTAACTAAAGTCAGTCGGAACACAACTAAAAGAGGGATAAACGGTACCTAACGTACTGTAATATTAAAGTGCGCGCCACTATTGAAAAAGATAGTTAAAATATAAAACATTTGACTCGCAAATCTGATTTCAAGATTTCAAGGTGCGATTTTGAGACCGTATTTCAATTTGCTTCAATAGGGAAAGAAAACATTGTGACAAAATCCATACAGCTTATAGATTTTGTATGTTAGTCGAAGCATGTGCAATCTTCTAATTTGAACACAATTAACTTATAGACCAAGTTTTTATTATATGTGACCATGAAAATACTGTTGATGATACTGTTGTAGTAAGCCTGCTTGTTATTGTTCGTGAACAGTGTTCAAGTTTATCTGATCCATTTCATCAGTCGCAAATCTTCTGACAGCCATTCTGTTTAAGTGAGATAAATCGAAACTAATCCGTGATAAAGCATGGTGGAGAATTTTCCGAGTTTTCGCCGATTTTCGGAGGAGACTCGAGTTTCCGGTCATTAATCTACGGTCACATAAATTTGGGGATTTATTTAACACAAACTTTAGTTTCTTCTTTAGCCCTTCAATGTTTAGTTTTTTGTGTGGATGAGTAAACAACATTATACTTAATTTAAATACATAATAATAATTGTGAGTATTTTAAAGGCCGGGTGAATAATAGAAGTAAATAATGTTTTATGTATTTACATACGTAACATAACACGTATACTCCCACGTTTCACCAGTATTGTTTATGTATCTATTTACTGTACAATGTATATTCTTTTGTATCCATATTTATTCACTCGCAGTTTATATAGCAATGCTAGATAACGTAATTGTACAAACGTGGGAGTGTATTACCCACATCTGCCTAGCTCTTCGGCGATTACTGGCGTGATGTTACCTCACATAGGAACTAACATGTACACCACATGATGTTAAGTCGATGAAGCTCAACTACATCTGTAACATACAATGGATGTTTGTACCTCAGATACGTCTGTTAACGAAGAGAATGACCTCTCTGCCCACCTCATATTGGACCCAACGTGACGACATAAGAATGAAACAGAATTTGTCATAATTATTTGTTATTATAAACAGTAACATCACACCTGTAATCCTCGAATAGGTAGGCAGAGTAATGTAGAACACTGCCACGTTTCACCAGTTACTTTTAAGTCCCACGATGGAGTAGTTGTGAGCCTATTGCCATATACCGGGCACTCATCCAGACTCCGAGCCACTACTAGAAAATGTAAATTAGATTTTTTTTAGTAGTGCCCGACCCGGGAATCGAACTCAGGACCTCTCGTTCGGCAGTCGCACTCGCAACCAACACAACCAACGAGGCAGTCAAAGTTCTTTGTTATTATATTGTTATTATTTAATTGTTCTAACATAAATGTGATTACAATATGTACATTATTTGCTAATTTGAAAATTTTGTGTCGACAGAGTTTCAGCTGTGTTCACATACATATAGCTTTAAGACATTGTTTCAAAATATCGACGATCAAATCAGGCTATACATATATTTTATATTTATGGTTCATAAAAATAGTTTCGCTAAATATTCTACATTAAGTAATATAGAATATTGAAGTAATTAAATAGTTTCCTGTTTTATTTATATAGGCAGGAACAGCCATAGTACCTAATCATTAGAAAAACGTGTGAGAAACGGAACGTACTTTTGCTGGTTTCACACTAACGTTCATTATTCGTAATGATAAAATCATAGCTCGTAACGTAAGCTCGGTTCGCGATTGCTTAATTATGTATCAAACTAACGATAATTTAGTGACTTTTATAATTAAATTGGCGTGCGGTCCGTTGCGTTATGATGCGTGGTTCCCCAACATGCATGTCCAGCGTGGGGATTATGGGCAAAAACTCCTATGAGGAGTGCGATGTCAAGCGAGAACTAGTGTTGGTATCAACAAGATTGTAGGTGTTCAATGTCTAGCTAGGGCGAAGCTAACCGGGCTACCCATGTTCCATCGCTAAGCTGGCACATGTGACCAGAATGCCGCGCCTATAAGGAAGCCTGTTCACTTTCCTAAAACATCCGGCGGACGCGCACCGTTGTGCCTCGTACGTGGTTATGTTCGCTGCACCCGGTAACGGATCTGATCGTTTTATGGGGGGCGTCTTATGAATGAAAATCGACGATTGATTGATACATGTAAATAAGTTCACCGAATGAACTAGAAGATTGATTCTAGAGGTAGGTTAATTTGTTTGACGGTATGAATTGTTGACACATAACATAACATCACGCCTTTATTTCCCCGAAGGCGTAGGTAGAGGCACTCCTCTGCCTACTACACATAGTGCTCGCACTTTTCACCAATTATACTCGTAGCTTATGTGCAATAGAACAGGAAATATGCCTATTACAGCGATTTTTTATGAAATTAATCTATTACTTTCTGTAAATACCTTTTTTTACAAAAATATGTTCAAGATTAAGATATAAGATAGTCCATCCATAAAAGAAACAATTTACACATATTTCGGGACAGTTTTACGTGTATTTAACAAGCTGTTAAAGCAATCTAATCGCAAACTAAACGGAACCTACGCTTCACCTTTCGGTTGACAAACTATGTGTGAAAATGTCTCGTATTGATAATGGGTATAAATTGAAAGGTATAATTTAATTGATACGGCAAGCTGAGTACAGGGCACGATGGCACTTCGTAAGGGAAGCCCACATCCAGCAGTGGATTGAGTCAGTAATAATTTTGAGGTACGAACACCATATTAAATCTCCTATCTATTAGTATCAATATAACAATACAAAAATAAAGTAATCAATCAATTCAAAATAATCGATCATCATGATCATCGATAATCAATATACTTAAGTCAATAAACAAATGAGATCTTAAAAAGTTTATTCATGTACCAGCACTCAGATTTAATATATCTCAATTAAATTAAGCATGAATTAAGTTTATTAAGCATCTCGAATTTTCAGAACCAGGAATCGAACTTGAAACGATGATGTAGGGCGAATTATATGTTAACTATTATACCACATAGATTTTTAGATATGTTCTTAGAATCAGTATCAACAAATTTCGTATAACAAATTAATGCCAAACGTCAAAGTTTCGCGCGCATCCGGTCACAAGATGGCGTCGATTGTTATGCAATTGGCGCGAAAGTAACTGTCCACGTCCTTCCTGTGCGGCCGGAAGGGAAAATAAATAAATGGTCCGTACTCCATTGGTCATCGGAGCACGTAAGTGACAATCGGGGTCAGAATATGTGGGCACTGTGATTGACATTGAAATGTTAAACGTATAAAATGTATAATTGGTCACGGATTTGCAAGGTAGGTTTCTTCCTGAGGTAATGTTACTTCCCTCCTGTGTGTGCTAGTGTGTTAGTAGGTATTGAAACTTACTTAGCGCATATCTGTATTGGTTTGAATGTTCGTTATGTTTGTTACTAGGGTTAGGTATATTTGATTAGTTATAGGGTTATATTAATCAATAGATTTATTTTATGAAATTATTTTACTTGTCGTAAGTTCTAGCCTAAACTGTTTTAAGATCCACCAAAATTATTTCAGCAGTTTCACATATTAGTGTCGCTGAAATGATGGACTAACAAAAATGTCAAAAATGGCTATTTGGTTCTTGTGACATCGAAATGTATAAGCTAAAGGTAATGCCTTTACTTGAAGATCACACACGGATATTTCAGTTTTATTCATATTATGTATAAAATAATGTAATTTAATAATGCTGAATTATTTCAAACCGCACGAGATCTGTGCAAATATATAATCTCCTATTCTGCTTCTAATTTCTATAGATTTTCAATTTTCACACAGAAACTTTAAACATTGTCGGGATGACAAGCAAACATGACAAAGACTGCTTAAGAAAAATGTATATTATGTATTATCGTTTCTCCGTTGGTGAAGTGTTTTCTTTCAGAAGGTAAGAGTTTAAAGACATATTTTGTCACGCGGGCCAAATGAGAGTCAACAGACATGCCTTAGAACTCATTGTTCTCATTGTGAATAATTGTAAGGGTGTGCAAATTTCGTCATTATGTTTTTCTACGCTATTATAGCAAATGGTATAATTTTTTAATGCTCATAATTTTCTAAGGAGATACGCATTACAGTATGAACCCGTAACCCCTGGAGTAGAGGGTAAAATTGTAAGCCACTGGAGTACCACTACTAGATTTTATTTATTTAATTAAAAACATGCATACACATTGGAACGAATATAAATACTGACGAAGTCAGCGTAGGTATATAATTAATTTAAACGACATATAGGTAAGATTATAAAAAATTGAAATCAATTAAACTTGGCAAAAATATTAACATATATGTATATTCGAAAGCTTCTCATGTAGATAAACATAAAACAACTTAAGAAAAAAGTGTTGAACTTTCTCCGTTTTCGTGTTTCTCCTAATTTATCTATTTCATTGTCTGCTCGGTTTATATATCGCCTAAAATAATAACCCACTTGTCATTACAAAGATATAACTCAATAAAGTGATTATTTATAACATTGGCATAACGCGTGAATGATTGACAATCAATAAATATTTACCGGATTCGAGGAAAACGGCTTGTATACAATTAATTATTGTCATTTAAATATCCTTTTTTTCCATCCCTTAGCTAGGCACAGATATATACTGCAATTGATAGATGCCCGGAGCATATTCTACCGCGCGGTTCGAAAGTGAATTGCTAGTGTACAATAATATACGATGCAGGTATTTAAAAACAAAAAAATATTTAAATAATCAATATTTTACCCGAAACAATACTATAATCAATGTAATATCGTGAGCAAATCTAATTCACTACTGCATGCAATAAACATCGTACATATAAACACTGAATATGTACCTATATGAATATCAGACAGAAGAGAATCGCGTTCATAATACCGCGCACGGCGTGCTAGTTTCATTCACTTTCATTACAATACCTCTGGAGCAAGGAAACCCCCCGGCTCAGACACCACGTGCACCTCCATACGCTACCAACGCCATAATTTTGGGTCCAATCCATATCAACTACTCCAGTTGCAGCGACATATTTAGTCGATCTCGGTAAGGCGGGGACCTTAACAGGCGAGCGCTAAAGATGCTCATTTAAGTACGGTAGGTTATTCTTTTTTGGACCGCCAGCTCCCCAAAAGGCGTTCTCAATGCTGTGTCCCGTTATATTACATAATACACCGCGAATGGTCCGTATTTACCTTCCCTTTTACGCTGTGAGTTTTTTAGCGACATGGTAATGACGCTCTCGGTATGGAAAAGAGCCAAGGAACTAGCTGGTGGATTGTTGTTTATTTATCGTTGTCATGGCAACCGTCGTTGTTTGTTACGGAAGCCGATGACTAAAATTGTGTGTTGTCGAGCGTCGTCAACGGGCATTTGAATATTAGGAGCAGGATAGGTTTTACATTATAGTCGAGATGTCTTTCGAAGTACATAGTTAGACCATTTGATAGATTTTTCTTTACAATTTATTGAAAAATTAAACTGGAAAGAGAAAAAAGGTGTGATAGCCTAGGGACCTAGAATTCGACCCCCCCCCCCCACTCGATGGGGTTAAAGTTAAAACCCCTAACATGCACCTTTGGCTCTAAGCAATATGTGCGTTTTTAACATTCGAGATTATATAGATACTAGGTATAACGTTAAAGGAATTTCGTAAAAAAAACCATATGCTTCATTCCTATCCATATTATTCTGTAAGGCTTATGAAACCTGCGTAGTAGAGTATACCATAAACCCTTTTCATTCTGAAATAAAAGCTGCCTACAACATGTGCTAATACAAAATTGGATGAGAAAAATATACATTATTTGAGTGATCCGCCGATATACTAGTTAGTAGAACTCACTGCGAACCTGATACTTACGGGTTCGATTCTGACCCAGGACAAACAAGGACCAGGACCCAGGACAAGTAATTGTCTAATTAAGACGTATACTGTTTTTATCTTAGTGTAAAACTGTACAGAAAAACGTATCAAAGGATGATATATATATACATATGTACATACATACAGTACATACAGTATGTATACTTTACTCCAATAGGCCCACCCCCTACTCCAGGATGGAACGGAAACGTAATTGGTGATATTTTGGAGCGCGCTACCTTGCGCTGCCTACCTCTACGCTGATCACAGACGTGATATTATATTTTTTTTTATAACGTGCCCAGCGTATGGCATTAGGCTCACCGCCTATTCCACGATGGGTCCTAAATGTAACTGGTGAAACGTCTGATTGTACCTACTACATTCCTCCGTCTACCTCTTCGGGCGTGATGTTACGCTAAATACATTTCATGTCAATCTATTTCTGTTTTAAAATGCGCGTAAATGTTTTTCAAAAATAACACAATTCTCGTCAATACTTTTTGTAACTCAATCCGAAAACTTTTTTTAATTTAAGAGATAGATTATTGCGGAAGCAGTCACCATCTGACCAGTAACATCAAAACAATTGTCAACGAGTTATCGGTTTTGCAGAAAGGTTCTTCTTGCGAGTGTTAAATTTTTTCCGTTTTCCAATACAATATTTCACTCAAAAGAATAAGTTCAGCCAGATAATCTTAAAGTTTATTGAAAACACACAAGAACTTTTTGTTTTGCCAACGATTTAATCGACCGAAACTTTCTTAACGCGTTCTATACGACAGTTGGAGCGGAAAACTGGAGCTGCCCACGTAAATTGGAAATTGTTTTGACTAACTTTCATATATCGCTTCGATAACCCTTATTATTATTAATTACCAGATATCTGTAATCACCGTAGGCGTAAACAGAGGACGGTATAATAGGAGGAACAGAATAGTTATTAGGCCGATTAGTTATTAGTATTATCCTGTATTTATTATAGTGTGCTACACTCGTTCCCCGGTCGGAAACTTGGGCTACCAATCACATGCTTCAGAACAAAGTATAAATTATATATAAAAATGCAGCTCACCAGAGTCCACCCCGGGTATGAATTTCTATCTTAATTTGGTCCCATAAATGAGACCCGACGTTTTCGGTTTATCTGAACTCCTCGAGGGTTAAGCAATATATAACAATACAAGTATTATTAATCGAAGTGAAAATAGGTGGAATATTGGTTCTCACAACAACAAACCCCGAACTAAATGGTACCGTCTCTTATAAAATTGCTTCTATAAATTTTCATTTTTAAACCATTTTCTTCGTGTCCAAGACTTTTTCCCCGAGTGTATTTGCTGACGGTACATTACTTTCCACGTTTTACGACGGGAACTCGCCGTGAACTTAGTTTAAAAGCTTCTTAAATGTTCTTTAAATAGATATCATTTGTTACATTGTTATGCTGCGTTTGTTATTAAAATGGATTAAAACAGGTAGCTAATTTGTAGGGTCGAATACTGAATGGATATTTATAGAAATGAATATGTGATATTAGTTGTAAATAATACATATACAATGCAATGTAAGGTAATTACATTAGGAAAGAAATACTCAACATCCGTACAAAAATCCTGGATTAAGTTGTATAATGAATAAAAATGTAAACATGAACTTTATGATATTATAATGATAATAGAAAACATGGAAAATTAAATAGAGTAGAATTTTTTAAACTTAAAACTTAGGAATAATACAAAAAAGCAACTGTACTAAATGAAAATATAAACTAATTGTTTATTGACCATCGATTATATTAAAACTAAAGTGAATGTTTTTGAGGGGAATTCAAATTGTAGGTATACTTGTGTAAACACCCTGTATGCGGTACACATTAAGACATGTACCGTTGGAATGTTAGAGTTCCTTTACACGCCTATAATTTATACCTAATATAAACGCGAAAACAGTGAAACGCTTTTTATCAGTCATTTACGACTGCGTCGTTAGCCGAGTGGTTGCAATCGCGACTTCAGAATGACTAATCTTGGGTTAAAATTTCAGGCCGAATACTATTAGATTTTCTAGTAGAAATTTCTAATAGAGGCTCGGAGTCTGGATTTACGCCCGGTGTATAGCAATAGGCTCACTTCGTATTCCATAGTGGGACGTAGACGTAATTGGTGAAACATATGTATGAGTGTACTACACTCCTCTGCCTTCCTATTCAGGGTCTAAATTATGTAAGAGATGGGGACTGTGGATCATTATAAAACCAAGCTCAAAATTTTATGTCTAACTTTATACAGTACATACTTAAATTTACATTGTCCATTAGATTGATTATATCTGAGTGACCGGACATGTATCAACGCGGTACTCAAAGAAGTTCAGACCTATTTTCTATGGAAAACGTGTCGTGTGTATTAAATATACAAACAGATGGAGAAAAATATCGTTATTGTAAATAAAGTAAAAACATTATCAAGAAATGTAAAGAATGGGTAACTCGATAGCTTAAAGAAATCTTTTAAAAATGTAATTCAAGTGTAATAAAAAAAATCATTCAGGATTAAGAAGTGAAGTAATAAAATAGAAACAGTAGTGCACATTTTAAACTAAGAAAGAGATGAGAAGGACAGAAAAAGCCCAAACTTAAATATATAAATAACTTATTAAAAAAAACTTGAAGTTGGCACCAAATACCTTTCTTCGATAGTTAAAGAACGAAGAAAAATGTTTGTCTCAACGCTGTGACATTTACGGAACCCATTATCGCTTGTTTCCGACACACTCTTGCTCGGATTTTTTCTCGTACAGCCTTTAAGGAGTTTTCTGCTGTTGCAACGAGGGCGATTAAATTCCTTTTTACCGACACTTTATGTTAATGGCTGATTTAACTTGTAAATGACGTGTAAAAGTAATCTAAATGTCCTTTATCAATATTCATAGTATTGTTACCAATTGACTGACATGTGACATTCATAAAACAAAATGGCGGCTGTTAAAGACAGCTATTCCTGACAGGATCTCCTTCGGAGATTACAGGCATTATGTTGTTTTTTTATATGTGCTACTGCTATTAGAACAGTAGACGATTAAAATACTTTTGAATGAGAAATATCTTTCTCCCAAAAATATGTTATTGCGATTAGAAATGCTAACACAAACGATCTTAGTTTTTGGAACACCTGCCCATGTCACTACTTTGCGTCCTCTTGCTGTAAACGTCTGTGAATGAACTTGAAACCTTTAAATGAACTTCGAATAATATTGTAAGTATTAAGTAAATATATAGGTATAGAACGTAATAATAAATTAAGATAAAACGTAAATGTAACTAGATAAACGTGGGAGTGTACTGCACTTGTGTGCCTACCTCTTCCGGAATTACTAGCGTGATGTTACGTTTATATTTGTAATACACACCTGTAGTAGGTACCTACATACCTGCAATATATTCATTACCCAAAAAAATATGCCTTCACACATTTTCTTTTTTACTTTAGAAAAATGTTCGATTGCTAACTATTCGTATTATTTCGTATTTTGACATTAATTACATTCATTACGGTACAGTCAATGAACGAATGAACGAATGGATGACAAGAATTTGACATTTAAATATTAATTTCATTATTGCTCAGTTTCGCACGCTACGTGTGGAATATTAAAGAGATTATTATATATTACTTACAAAGAGCAAATCAGCACTGGTCGAAGTTTGATAGTAGGTAATTCATAAAATTTGAAATTTACTTTGAAATTAGAAATTAATGACGACAAACTATGAGCTTAATACATCTTTGATCCGAGCAATAGTTTGACCACAGATTATTGTAGGTCTCACATTAAAAGTGTGAATATCAACAGTGATTAATTAATTTTAAATATTAGTAACACGTACGAATGAAAGTGTCAACTTTGTGCCCTCCTTCTTTCTTCGTCTTCTTAATATTCTTTGTCGTGTACTTCTTCTTTCGTTCTTAAACAGTGACACGAATGAAGATACGTACAATTGAATACTAACGCAAACAATAATTACCTATAAATACATATTATCATAGCAAGTGGCGATGGTCGGGACATATTTGCCGAAGAGACGATGGAAGATGGAGTCGTAAGATCTTGGACTGGAGACCA
>DWFO01001139.1:0-16788 GCA_018246595.1 Mimoniades nurscia nurscia | reverse complement strand
CTCACCCTTATGTCCTACAATGGAATAAATCGTGAACCTATTGCCACTAAGACTCCGAGCGATTAAATGGAATTTAAAATTTAAAAAAACCCAACAGGACTCGGCACTCGAACCCGGGAAGAACATAACCAACCCATAAAGGAGGCATAAATATACACATCTAGTTGAACAGTCATTATTTTATTAAATAAGGAATACATACATACATACTACATTTAACAAAAGTTGCGATTATAAGGATACCGAGGTAACGAGAAACACGTTCGGATAATCTAACGAAGTACAATTAATATTAACGCGTTGAGGAACTGTTATACATGGGTTGTTATGTATCAAATTAAATTATTATACAATTCAAATATGTATAATCCTCGGTGAATGAAACGATGGTAATATACTACATATAATAAAATATTACAATCATCAGAAGAATAAGCAGAATTACGGCTGATGTAAAACGCTACCAGTGAATGATAAGGTTCATTTATATCCCAAATAAATAAAGATTTGATTTAATAATAGATGTTGAATTATGTGACATTATTACTTTTAGTATTGTTAACGAAAAGTAGTTACGGATCTGTGCGCTTAGACAAAATACAAACGCTTACATTAGCTGCGGAAAAAAATGGTTCATTACGCAAGTTCGCTTCTGTCATTTCCATACATTTTGAAGTTAGCGTTTGGCGTTAGCGCTTACGGAAAAGTATTTTGTCTAAGCCCGCCGTAAACATTAGCCAGAATCGATTCCTATATACGAGTATCATATCTCTATTTTTATTAAGTACGTTGTGGTTGAATTTTCTCAAGTTCTCTCTTTATTGATATGGGTAATGCGGAAGTAGTTTACCTTCAATATCTTAGTCACTGTTTTTGGAAGATGTTTCGCCGTCACTCCGTCACCCACGTATGTGGTTATTTGGATCCAAGGATACTTTACATTACTTCCTACAAATAATATTAGTATATTATTATACATTTCCCATGCAATGTTTCCTGACTATATTTGTTGCATGAAATAAACGGCGAATAACATATATTTACGAAGCACACCTGAAAATGAATTATTTAAATTCGTGAAAATATTTGTCTATTAGGTACAACGTTTTAGAATTATACAATGCTGAGGATATACCTATTAGAATCATATTAAAAATATGAAGTATACTGAAGATGTAGGTATCTAAAACTGAATGTCTTTTTTTTCAGTTCGATTTTTAATGTTTTCGCTAGATATAAGTTTCACCGCCTGGCAAACGAGACAACGTCCATTTTGTAACCCAAAATAGAAAATTAGACCTACATAATGCACAGCGAACGATTAGCCCCTCAATCGGCAAGAGAAAGAAACTCATTGGACAATCTCTCAATAAACATGCTTTTGGCCACACACCGATCGATCTCTGCTATGTAGTACAGTCAATAATAGTCCTGGAGCAACTCTATGATTCTTATGATCTTCATTTTATTGAGTTCCTCCAAAAGTGAAGACAGACAGGCAATGTGGTGAATGTAGAACAAGCGCTCGATTCTCTCTGGTACGATAATATAGTAATAAAAATAACACTATCGTATGTCTGAAAAGCTTGAGAGAGAATGCAAACGTTGGGAATACATTCGAAACATGGCATCCAATCGATGCTAGTGTATTTGGGCGCGGGCGAGACTGTTTTAATTAAATCGCGCGAACGTGAATGAGAGTACATAATGTTTTCAGTTTTCAGCGGAGGCCATTGCTCTGCGAGTAGGTACGTTAATAACATCACGCCCACCCATTTCGGCGCTGCTATGTATATATAGGCATATGTTTATATAGGCATAATCGTTGCGCATCTCTCAGAACCACGTGAGTACATAGCGTACTGTACGCTATGTGTCTCTGTGTGTATTTGTCATATATGTATATGTATTTCAACTAAATACTGAAAGTTGAACACAATCGTGAGTTTACACTTCTACAATACATACTTCAATGTCACGATGTCATTGTCAAGATATAAAAGTTGTTGTATCGTATTTGAAGTGTAACGTAACATCAAGGTTGTAATCCCCGAAGAGGTAGGCAGAGGAATGTAGGACACTCCATCGTTTCACCAGTTACGTTTAGGTCCCACTATGGAAAATGCGGTAAGCCCATTGCCATACACCGTACACATATCCGGACTCTGAGCCACTACTAAAAAATCTAAGTTAGAAAAATTTAGTAGTGCCCGACCCGGGAATTAAACCCAGGACCTCCCCATCGGCAATCGCACTTGAAATCAACACGACCAACGAGGCAGTCTATAAATTAAAGTCAGTCAATAAAAAAGTAATAAAGGCAGTCAATAAAAAAGTAGCAAAAGTGCGGTTTAAATAATTGTTTTTTTCCTTACAATATCTCTAATTGTAATGAATATTTCTAAGATTTCATTGAATGTTCTGCCATCTTACTGTTCATAAACAAATATACTAAAAGTAGGTACACAAGAACAATAACAAGTCAAGAACGTGTCACAGGTACCTATTAAAAAAGTCGTATTATCAAAATCGCAAAGCAAACACCGTTATTCTGTATACCACAACTCCATTACAAAATTTGCTGCTCAATGGCGCGCAATTAATGTGTATTGATGCGGTTTAGTTATTAAAAATATATTAGAAACTACTTTAATTTAGTAACGGAAGATTAATTTTGATGACAACACGTTACTTACACGCATTTAAAATATTTAAATTCATAATTTTCTCTTAGAATAAGTTAATTGCTACAACAATGTAGGCATATTAACATATTCGATAGATGTCAATTTTTGTATTTACAAACTAAAGTTGTATTTACAAAGTAAAGCAATCTATTCGCTCTAAAATATTTACCACTCTAAGTGCATTGTGCATATACATATAGTTTGAAAAGCCCATTGTCAGTAATGAACAGAAACTACTACGCACACAGATGCGCGTAAGCATCACGCGACTATATATTCGCAAGTTTACATCTGGTAAGTAACAGACTGTACAATTATTGTCATAATCCAGAGTTGCCTACACCTTTAGGTTCTATTCATCCACCTTCCCAGATCCACTGCTGGCTGGCGCCTTCCATCAACTTCATCTTCCTGGCGTCACGGCTAGCGGAGCCTTTTGAATCCAGATGTAGATACTTTATTCTCGATGTCATAATATAGGTATATCTGGTCGAAGGCTAATTGGAACTCCTTTAGATTCCTTGTGATCCTTTGTCTCGTCACCAGTATTTTCATGAATGTCGTCTGTTAGTTTTACAATAATAATTATCGATATGGATTTCACTAATTTCAAATTTGTAGAATACATCGATAGCAGCTAGCTCTCTCCGCAGCACGCTGAGTGACTCTAGCTTTTTGATGAGGTCCACAGTGAAAGCTGATATCTCGGTACCACAGTTCATTGACAAATCAGCCGACTCCTTGTATATAAATCATTGCGTACTATACGTACCGAACGTTGTTAAAAATATTACAGCTGTAGCTTAAAATTAACTTTCTAAATTGATTCCAGAAAAGTATCGACTAATAATAGTCTCGTCTAGTGGTTTAGTATTAACGGTAGGCGTTAAGGCGCTTCTGGCGCGCACATTTTGGCAAAAAATGTCAGTTTCTATAAAAATTAAATGTGATTTGGGTAACGCTAAAGGAAAATTTCGGAAGGAAACCTGCTCACCGAAGACCAGTACTTGGCAATAGACTCACCATCTATTCCATAGAGCATAGAGCAACGTTTGAACGTTAACGTAAGCTGTGAAACGTGGGAGTGTACTACCTCTTCGGGGATTACAGGCGTGATGTTACGATTTTTTTCTACGTGAGACCACTTTTTATCCGCGTCCGACTGTGGAGCGATATAGAGTTAGTAATAATGGATGAACTATCAATTCAATAATTACCTATTACGAATACAATGCAAACACTTCTGCGCTGCGATGTTTTTCTGCAGTTCAGACATTTCGCAAATAGGAATGATACTGTTGACAAGTGACATTTGTATGATACTGACACACAACACCTGCCGTCTCATATTGCTCGTGGCAAAGTCATGATGTCTAAGAAATACCAGGAGATTATAAAGCAATATGTACTTTATTAGTATTTTATTTGGTATAGGCTAGGCATTTGGCCACAGTTTCGCCTAAGGAAAAGCAAAGATATAACCAACGTAGCATGCTTGCTTAGTAACTGTTTACATTTCACATCTATATCTACGTATTACGAACATCGAAGTTCTAGAATATTTTCACTCCTCTGGCAATGTCGGCCCGTATTAAAATTTATCACAATACCACGTCACAGCAAGTACAATGAGATTCCTGTTTCATATGGATGAAATAAATTTAAATTTGGAACGGACTGGACTTGATTTAAACTCACAATATCGTCACCGAGAAGACATAGGTATCGGACATGCGATCCGATATTCATCTATGTACTTAAGTGTTTATTTTATACGCGGCTCTCGGTAAATGTGAACCCGATATATAAACACGTGATCGTTTCGTAAACACTTCCCAGCTGTGCAGCGTGACGTCCAGTACCTACGTAACGGGGTGCCGAGGTATTTAAATTCACGTGAAGCAATCGGATACCGAGGGAATTAAAAAATAAATAAAAACTCTCGGGCAACGTTGGTGGTGTTTGTGAAAAAGTTTTCGTCCTTTATATGG
This sequence comes from Mimoniades nurscia nurscia, assembly GCA_018246595.1. Classification (NCBI taxonomy): domain Eukaryota; kingdom Metazoa; phylum Arthropoda; class Insecta; order Lepidoptera; family Hesperiidae; genus Mimoniades; species Mimoniades nurscia. Next base: position 12,110 of record DWFO01001139.1, on the reverse strand, counting down.
CCTCTGCCGTTACGCACTGGTTATTGCCCAATCAAACTTTGAAGAGTTGTTGCAGCGACGAAAACACCCTGTGTTGTATAAGCACTAGTATTTCAGTGTATTATTTCGAAATTGTAGAGTTGAGAGAGCTCATGCTCTGATGGTTTGGACAGTAGAAACAATAGCAGTTGAAAGAATGACAAAACACATACACAATGCAAATAAGATGGATGCAGGTTCTGAGGTAGATCAAAACTGAGCTATCTTGACAAAATAGTTTAGGTACTGACTGACATACATATGTAGGTACTTCTGTTAAAACGTCTTCGATATCGGCGTGTGTTTATGGTGAGTGATAAATATGAAAGAAACACTACATTTTGACAGTCGATGTTCTCTGCCTCCGCCGTAAGAGACCTTTATGATGACATACATGCATATGTTCACGCCAAGTCCCGTAGGTAGGTAGATGGCACAGAACGTAGTAGTCATAATATTAAAAAAATCCATAGTTTTATTATTTATCAAACAAATTTTCAAGTCAGTTCTAAAATAACTAGCATAGAAAATCTTAAGCGTATGTCATGTAATCAGAAAATAAAAGACCAGCTTAACATTCTACTCAATATCTTTTTGCGTATCGTACAATCAGATATGTATCTTACATACTTTCTTTTCACTATACAGTTAAAAGCGACACAGTCTTACGCGTATGTACCCAAGTGTGTGCAAACGATCATACTCTCCGAGGCCGCAGCAATCGAGGATGTCTTTGACCCGAGGACGTGATAAAAGCTCAAATTATCTACACACATAGGCTTATTAACCGCGTCGTACACGTGAACGTACAATCGAATACAACGGCGCGTACAAAAAAGGTACATAAAATCGTGTGGAGTGCAACAATTAACCTTCTATTATGCGGTGGACAAGGAGCAATTAAACGAAGTGGGTACATCACCGCCGCCGCTCAGATGTTCATCAGGGATACATTATACGATACGTGGCGTAACGTCGCGTCGCTGTCGCACGCGGCTGTCGCACGCGGCTGCCGCACGCGGCTGCCGCACGCGGCTCGCTCGTATGACCGGATCGCTATGACCACATTCATTGTCCATTCCGGGGTTTACATACGCAAACAAGTACATGTATGTATATATATTGATCGAATTACAAACATAATAATAATAGTCATATGATATTTTTAGAACATTTTTCGCAACACAGACATCTGAGCTCGAATTAGGCTCGAAGATAGCGTGTGTTATAGTAACCAACTATTAACAAACATACACGCAAATACATACATATATAGTGGAAATCGCACCTACGACTCCCGGCTCTACAGTCAGGTTCGCTAACCACTGAATCAACGGACAATAGTGTTACGATTTTAATGCTACAGTGTAGTAAGTTACAGATTTCCTAAAAGAACAATATCATAATATACGCATTAGTTATTTCTTAAACGCTTGAAAATTTAATGAATATAAAAAAAACATCAGTTGAGAAACAATTTAACGACACCAATATTCGAGGCCGAACGCCAGCCATTACTTCGGGACAAAACCTTAAGTAACATGTATTTCTGTATTGGACATACCTTACATACATACATAGGTACCTACATTCCAGTTTTTGGCTCAATGACATGCTTATGAATATTGTTCCATTATATACGTTACAAACAGTGCTGGGGTTATTGAGATTGTTTACACGGACATTATGTATATATGTATGTACACTGTAAGAAGAAACGGATAATTTGGATATCTAACTAAACGTTATCATTGACAGCAGTGTGACATTGACGTTACGTTGACACTTTAGCTCGGGACAGCGTTTAGAAACGCTCAGGCATATCACTTATAGTTTGTGTATGGTATCACACCCTTAACATCACTGAAAAACCTAAAATTAATAGAAATGTATTGCTAACACATACCTGGTTTGAATAGATAATTTGCAAGTTCTGTGTTCTGCTTACAATATGTAAATTTTTTACTAAAATATCACACAACAAACCAATAAATAATTTTACAACTTACACTTTAGCTTTTTCGCAAAAGTAGGGTAAGGAGTGTTGTACACCCCGACGTTTCACCATTCACAGTTACGTCCCTCGACGGAATAGGGGATGTGCCGATTACCATGCGTCGCACACCGATCCAGACTCCGAGCCTCTACTAGAAATTATATCTACAAACCTTAGTTAAAAAATCTAAAAGTACCCCGACTCGAGATTTTAACCCAGGACATCTCGATCGGCACTGGGTCTCCCTACCTGTTACAGGATTATAGGGGTGATGTTACGTCATTTTCGCTATCTTAGTTGAAAAGAGTTCAGGCAAATTTGCCTTAGATCTACATGTCACTGGATCCGCCTTCCAAATGCATAATAGGCTTTGTATCCGCGTCATGTTATAATTTATAGCGGTGATGTTTGCCACGTGTTGCGACAGGTACGGCGGTGCGGATGTGCTGAATAATAAGACTAGGAATCCGTGACGACGCTGCATTACATTAACAACAATTAACGACCAGTGCAATCATATAAATTACAAACATAGTTTAAATCCGGGATAGGTCACATTGCATATGTTATTAATTCATTATTATAACACCATAACGCCAAGTCTCATACGGGACAGTCAGAGTGATGAATATATCTATCCATACCAGACCTGACACACTTCTTCCACATTCATCATTCACATAGACGCATTGCCAATTCACTAACAATGCACCGAAACTTATTCGTAATAGAATTACGTCGATAATTGATTGCGACGCTGTGTAGTGACACGTCGCAAGTTGAGCAACGTAGGGCCGGCGACCGGAGTCAGTGTGCTGGTATCAAATATTCATTAACCGACCGTTATAATTCGTTGCCAGTTGGGTAACCTTGTCGGAGACTATTAGGGCAGGTTCAAAACTTGTAATACACGCATTAGCCACGTAATCTTGTCTCCGTGCAATCTGTATTAATGTTACGTAATAGAGTGACCTGAAGGTCGCTGCAGTTGTGGGGATATACACATAATCGGATACACGATGGCATGAGGTGCAGTCAAATTGTCCGTATGTGTAGCTTGGGACCATAATACGACCTACGGTATCTCCTGCATGTCGTAATAGGCGACAAAAAGGAGGCTTTCGAGGTCGAAGGGGACTAGACGTGGAGCTTGAAGAGTGCAATTAGATTCACCTTCGTTGAAAGATCCACGACATGCTGCATACGAGTTATGAACTCATTCCCATATCCTTTACAAAGTTACGATTGGTACCTGATACTCGTTTACTATGGAAACGCAATAAAACCTTTAACATTACAAATTGTTCTGAGTATGCTTGTTACTGGTATGAATTTACGTGTTCTCAGTCTACGTTCTATAATAAATTATGCATGCTATTGTTAATTATTGGAAAAATGTGCCGATGTGTGCGTCAAAACGATACGTGATTTGTAGCGTGCCATAATACAAAATACACACCTTAACTATGTATTAAAATTATCAAAGTAATTACTGTTACGCGTGAAAATTTTCTTGAGGTTCCATACACTCGCACCGTTGAAAAAAAAAACGGTAACAGCACGCCTATAATACTCGAAAAGGTAGGGTGGCAGGGAAGTGTTGTACACTCCCATGTTTTACCAGTTAAGATGACGTCCCAACTTGAAACAGGGCGTGAGCCTGGCCCGGGTACATCGTACATAAATATACTCGTATATCGAGGGGTCAAAGGCTATCTGTTTTAAGTCACATTTTAAGCGAAATTGAATTATATATATTCGGCATCAGGTAGTTTTTCTGACTCCGCACATATACATATATAACGCAATATCGCTAAAAATGTCGCTTAAAACAAATAGCCTTTCACCCCTCGATATGGTATGTGATTGGTACACAGTAGAAATAACAGGGGCCTTACAAATGATTAAGGGTAATGGTTTTACAATTTTTGGTACCCATTGTTAAGAGTTTGTCTACAGAAAACTATTTGGCAAATATTGGGTGTAGTGTCAAAGAGTATATGTAGAGCTCTATCTTTATTACCACCCGTAGCAACCACAAAGTAAGATAAATGCACTCCGGGAGAGCCGGGAGAAGTGATAACTTGAATACGAATATTGTGCATTTTTCATATTTTGGAATGGTTAGGGAATCATTTAATAGAGAATAATTAATCAGTATAAAAGTACTATCATTTATGTGGTAAAATACGATATTCGTTTATTGCGCTGTCGTACACAAACATGACAACCGTCCGTCCACCGTCAACTCCGTCTTACGAATTTTCGATGAGGCCACGTGTCCTGATGCGAGTTTAACATTTTTTACACATCACAAAAAGTGCACAACGCCGCTAAAGAAGTTTTCACTTCAAATATAAACATTAGTGGTTAATTTGCTTCGAATTAGTTAATCTTGAACATGGATTCATTAGATTCATGTATGTATATATAATGTGTCATTTACACATAGGTACATAGGTCACGTAGGTTCAGTATGGATACAGGTTTATAGAACTCAGCGCTCTATGCCTACCTCGTAGAAGCCTTGGCGTGTCGATACAATCATAGCAATAAAACACAAACAAATAATATTACGTTTTACCTCAATGTTGATAAAAATCAAGCACGCATAATTAACCTCTGACCAACAACACGCCTTTTCAGAGTTATTTTAAACAACTGACACTACGAACACGCGGTTCTTTTAACAATAGCTGTCATCATGACATTTGACCTGTTTGAGAAAACAATGTCTTCACTCATTCTTTGTGACGCGATACCAAAAACTTTTGTAAGCGTATAAATAGAAATGCCTCACGCGACTCAGCACCGCGGCGATCTTATAAATTTCTACATATCCATCGTGCAGCATACCATTCGCGTGTCTCGACAACAGCAAAGTGTAATATCGTACAACGGAAAGTAAAAGTATGCCAATATAATTGCACAAAATAAATCCGCAATGTAATGGTTTTTTTTCGGTCGGCCGAAACGGCAAAAATAGTTGTAAACGTATTGTGTCCGAGTGAGGTAAATTATACATATAAACGTTTGTAGTATCCGCGAAAGGAATTATTGAGTCTCGTTTTCATATCTTATGTCAAATCTGTAAGAATAGTACGTTATATTTGATACTCCGTGCCCTCCCGCCTACCCCGTGAAGGGCTTTACGTAACGATATAATAATAATAATAATGACTTTTATCACTTTGTATAAATTACACGTATATTATAGTGGCGTGTAAAAATGATATTTTAAACTGGATTTGACCTATTCATATTAACCATATATGAATGTACAAAGCAAACATAATTTAACGAAACATCATAACATCACCCCTGTAATCCCCTAAGAGGCAGCTAGAGGTGTTTAGTACACGCACACATTTCAGCAGTTACGTTTACGTCCCACTACAGAATAGATGCTGAACCTATTTCCATACAATGGACACAAATCCAGGCTCCGAGTCATTACTAGACATTTCATATATAATTTCCATTTCATTTACTTGAGATAACAACTAAAACTCTTTCTAGTAGATACTTAGATAAGTACGACATGATATTACATTATTACATTATCATCTCCAACAACCAAAAGAGAAACGTTCATTGTACATGTTGTGTAAGTAATGAATAGATAAAACTCGTATCTTCCCGACACATTATTCGCCAGTACCAACTTGAACTGACATTAACGGATAGCTATCTGTCGAGTTTAGTGTACTTAGATCCGGAGCCAAGCGGTTGAAATTGAAAATGTAATTGGATAACTATTGGCTCACACGTGTAGAGACGACATATTTGTACAAGAGGATCTAGCGCAATCTTAATCCGGTTTCTTTCGATTCATAATAGTGGCGCTTCTAAATCTGATCCGGTCAGACTGTTAGAGATTGATAACGAACTGTAAAATGTAACAAAGCAATGGCCGATCGATGTTCCTTAATGGAAAATTTCTTTGGGCGACACCACGTTCCCACATTAACAGCTGAGTAGTGTGGTGAAGAATGATTCAGGCCTCTCACAGACGAGAGAGAGTGAGAGAGAGAGAGAGAGATGAGCGCTAAACAGTGGCACGTACGCTAAATATAAGTAGGTACGTAATACGTACATCATATTTATATAAGTACATATTCAATATGCACTATTCTTTAATCTAAAATATTTTGCACCACATAAAATGAACATTTTGAATGGAAATATGAATAATAAAATTTAGGAGAAACACATAAACAGAATTTAGGAATGTAGACATTTTCATATTAATTGCATTGTAGCAGTCAAAAAGTTCAAGAAAAGCATAAACAGCTCTGGTAGATATAATTCACCGTCTGTAAGAAACGACAATAGAATTGAAAAACTTTTTTATTGGTAAACCAGGAAGTAGTTAGAAGAAGAATAGTTCCCAACTATAAAGAATAGTTCTATAACATTTGCTTGCGAAAAATCTCTATAGAAAAACAAAGCCACTAACTTACCCTATCAAACTCGATGACAGGCGAAGCTGAGCCAATCATGCCATCTTTTTTCTTCTCTATCTTGTAGACGATGATGTTGTTGCCTCGCACCGTATGGATGATAAATGCTTTAGAGTCGGGACTCCATGCGACGTGAGACGCGTGGTCAAACTCTATGTTCACACGAAGCGTCTTATGTTCCTTCTGGCTCAAGTCGCGAATGTCCCATAGAATTACTGAGCCATCTGTTGATAGAAATAACTCATTATTATTAAGTATTTTAGTAACATTTATAAGTGTCTGTATTTCTAGATACATGTAACATAGGGTTCCTCAAGAGAGAGGTTAATGGACTTTTTAGGCATATATTCTCCATTTTAGGACGCAAATACTAGATCTATCAGACGGGATCGTATCAAAACGACGAATCCGAATCTTCCAGAGAAGAATACAGTCAGAAGAAAGCAAACGAACTCGTAGTCTAGTAGACTATACCTATCATGAACATCATGGAGCAGAAATCCTTATACGAGTATTATTTACAAAAGTATCTATAAGTTCGTCCCCATTGGTACATCGCTGCCGCGGAAGCAAAGTTTAGAATCTGCTCCTCCTCCATTTGTTTGATAGTATTATTAATCGCCGGCGTATAGCAGCCTATGCAATGCTCATAAACGAAAAGTCCGCGTGACATTTTATTATTACCTACATGTGTCTTCCATTTGTAAATTACAAAATGTAAAGTTAAAAAAACATGTTACCTATTATATAAAATACTCGTATAATGTTAAGGTCTTTTTTTATTGAATTTTACAAGCCTAGATTCGCGCGTTTATACAAAGAGACGAGCGAAATATTAGCGATCTACACAAAGGAATAATCTTAAGCACTTAAGTTATCTTCGGAAATATTTAATTAGGTTGCGATTGTGACATCACATCTATTATGTCGAGACAAAACTATGTTGTTTGTTAGCTATTGTTAATTTCTCGTTCGGTGCCTATTACATTGTGCTATACCAACGGAGCTATGCAAGAGCCAGACGTAATGAGTGGTTGATTATGTAGAGAAGATTAAGCCGAATTATATCGTAAGTTGTCTAGTGTAATTAAAAGACATCAAGCGTGTTTGGCTAACATTGATCAGTTTTAAGTGTGGTAACGTGCTGGGAGAGACGGAAAGGTATAAGAGAAGAAATAGGAAGGTACGAGGAGGCCTTTAAATAAGGGATTAATCAATGTTGTCATAGACAAATAGCAGCTGTTTTATTGTACGGGCGTTTTACACCGGATTTAATTTTAAAATAGAAATGCTTTTGCCACACTAATCAGTACGACAATTTATTTCCATAAACGCCGCTCGATGGGGATACGTCACACCTGCCGCCGTCGGTGGACGAGAGCTGTGGGCGACACGGAGGAGTTACTGTGTTAAGGTCACTGTATAAAAGCTTGTAGTGCCGGACGCGGAAGATGAGTCTAAGTATTAAGTCTAGCTAATACCCAATACTGATATTACACAATGTCAGGAGAGTTATCAGCGCGACGCTGGCGGATATTGCTCGCCAATGCCGGCTGCGGGCTAATCATCTTAACCTTAAATACATATGTATGATAATTACGTAATTTTTATTTTCACGCTACTCAAACACCGCGGAACAAATATCACAAAATGTATAAGTGGGATAACGAAGAACAATTACATTCGCCTACATACCTTTTGTTGCTACTTCATACGAGACCAGCCGGCAGATAAGATCCACAGCCATTCTTCTTATATAAATTTAAATACATATTTATTTCGTACTTTTTGTAACGTTAATTAAGACTCAATTTTATTATTTTTCACCTCCTCACACTGTCACCTCGGCATCCGAAAAATTATTGCTCAACAACATGAAGTCGCCAACAGCTTATCTTCCATTATAAGTCGTTGAAGCGAGTTACATTAAGAAAAGCTCATTGTTTGAAAGATAATAATTCAAGTTGAAACTAGCTTATCATTGCATCAAAAATACACAGAGTTTAAATTTTGTACGTACAATGTTATTTTTAAATTACGCCACTTGCACGGAGACTGGCGTGTACGAGTTACGTATATATGTTAATTTTTCGAAATCATATTTAACGCACTTACTTAAAGAAGTATCATTCATAAGAAAATCAAATCGCGCAATCGAATATTTAAAATTACGAATTAAAAATATTGGATTACAATTACCTGAACACAAAATATTATCAATTGTCAGTTTAAATAAATTCTACATATAAAGAAACACTTGAATGTCAATGAATATACAGTAGGTGCTATTTCTCAGTGGAAGTAAAAAAATTAAAAAATAGAAGCAATTAGAGTAACAATAGAAATACAGTATGTGCGTTTCGATGTACTATCGTTATGCGGCGGATGAAGTAACTAAAGTAGGTAAGCGTGCAACAATGCGGGAACCGGTAAAAGGTCAACAGACCAGCCGAGATATCGAAACTGAGTCACTGTATCAAGGCCTGCCGATTTCAGGCGCCGAGCGCAACCCCACAGCGCCTGCCCGCGCGGCCACGTGCGCGGCCGATGGGGCGCGTCATGCTGACTGTTGGAAATCCTAATCTGTACTGTTATAGTATAAGAAGTCCGTTTATAATATAACGCTTTCTATACAGTTACTATTTTTAAGTTTAATTGCAATTCGCCCGTCTAATCCATTTCAGGTAATCCGTGCTCTCTTTTATCAAGTCAAAGAATCAAAAATAATAAAAAAATACTGTGCATAGATATACAAACAGACCTTATATACATATAGTGGACTAGTAATTAGTTCATACAATTAATAGTTGAGGAAAACACTTCTAAAAAATACAACAGAAACCGAAATAAGGACAAAAGGGGCCAACTTTATGTTAAACAAATCTTTAAATTTAAAAAATCGTCGTTAAAAAAATCTTGGTACTAGTGATTTAAAGTAATTTATATAGAAGGCATTTGTGCCCAATGTATAGCAATAGGCTGACCTCTATTTCATGGACCTGTAACCTAACCTACCTGTGAAGATGTACCTATGTACAACATGTCATCGCATATTGACCCTAAGTATACTTCTCAACGCAATGTGTTACAGTCGTTATACGGCACATCGAACATGGCGATACTGTCACTTATAAAACCAACACCGCTAAGATTGCAGAACAAGATGTGTGCGGAGTCGCGCCAACTGCATATTTGAGAAATACTGACGAGTAAATAAGTACACATTTGATGTACCACAGAACACTAGTTTAATTGCGAGGACACTGCACGGCACTTTTTGCACCTCGTAACTAGCGACGATTGTGTCCCTCCCGAGCGATGACGTAACGCCTACTAATACGCCGGGTACTCCGCTGATGCCGACTGCACTCCCACAGTTACGTTGCAAAATAAAATTAATAAGGGCCCTTTCATTTACAACGTAAAGATGATTTAGGCGAGTTTTCTTATTATTTCTTAAATAATGAATACTCTTACAGTAGTGGCCGCATCAGGAAGTTCATCGTGTACATAGTTGAGGAAAATGTGCGTTGAGACATGATGCAACACGTTGGAAACATAAAACCACGAGAGACGGGCGCCGAAGTGAGCACAAAGGAATCAACTTTACATATGAGGCCATGATGAAACATTCAATCAAGTTGGTCAACGATAATGGAGGGTGTCGGTCAAGGAGGTGCCGGACCACATTCCGAAAGGTCCTGACGACTCACCTGCTCGAGTTTTTTTGCGCCCAGCACACCGGAACACTCGCTTTGTAAACGTACGCGTATGTCTGCAACATGTCGCAATATATTTATTTTGTATGTTCGTAAGTTATTAAGTCGATGCTACTATTTGTAATTTCAATGATGAATTAGTAAATTAAGCATCTATAAATTTTTACACCCTTCTTGGGATCGGAGATAGTGCGGAGATATTTCACCTAATCACACACGATACTAACCCTGTGTCATATACGAGAGCCTAGTTATCCGAGTAATTTTATTATTTTTACTATTTACATTTGTTATCATCTATTCTGCTATAAACTGCATAAAGGTATTTTACATTAAATTGAGTTAACTCAAGGAGAAGGCAAGAAGGGGTAACAATAACATGTTTGTGCATATCAATATCATTAATTAATGTAACATAATACACGTATAATCAGAAACATACCAATTAATAATGTTCGCAGCACTACGCTAATGTAAGCGGGTATACCATTTACATTTTATTACGAGTACGTAACATCACGCCTGTCATCCGCGAAGAGGTAGGCAGAGGAATATAGAACACTCCCACATTTCACCAGTTACGTTTACGTCCCACTATGGAATGGGTGGTGAGCCTATTGCCATACACCGGACACATATCCAGACTCCGAGCCACTACTAGAAAATCTAATTTAGAAAATTTAATAGTGCTCGACCCGGGAATCGAGCCCAGACCTCCCGTTCGGCAGTCGCACTTGCAACCGACACGACCAACGAGTTACGTACAACTGCGAACTACTTCCGTCACTCATCAGTTTATAGTAGTCTTGTCATATTGTTATGTGTATTAATTTAATATTGCGTGCGTCTAGAACAGCGCGTTAAAGTCTTTTAGTTCAACGCCCCGCCCGTCAAGGGAACTAGGAAGTTCGTCATCGCGACACTACGATAAAAACTTGAATCCAATCGCAATGTCATCGTCTCCTACTGCTCTACCGCTGGGCACAATTTGAATTTACTACGAGAAAAACAAGACCGATTAAATCATATTCTCAATATTCGTATTAGTGTTGTGGAAAAAAAACCGGTTTGTACAAGAGTTAATTCGCTGTGACATCATAAAATTTTCGAACACCAACGAACGTGCATTTTTTACTTTAGCATATTAACAGTGTTCAGAAATAGATGCTTGGGTAAGTAGAGTAATTAACGTGTAGTCGCAGGACTATGACTACAGATGTATCCCTATAAAAAAAACTTTACTACTATTCATATCACAGCGGTTTGCCAGTAAGTTCACCCTCTGTTCCATAGGACGAATGACATAAATGGAAAAAAGGGGGAATGGTTCATTCCTTTGCTTCGCTTCCATTCCATTCCTTTCGCTTTTGATATCTGTGATAAAATAGTGTAATGTTAGATTATTAGAAATTGTAAAGAATATTTCCTTATCAGATACATTTAATTTTTATCGTTTCTAGTTTTGACCTTTGAACTCCTCATATGCAGTTTAATATTGATATTAAAGTACACACAATTTGATATAGATGTTACAAAGAGGCAAGCGAGGTCTGCATACAATAAGCTTACATTAATGGGCGAAGCCAGGATGTGTATGTGTTCGAAAAAACTCAATGATTTCATGCAAGTTGTCGTAAAAAAAAACTCGTGTCGGTCAGTACAGCTCGTACGAAACTCAAGGCTTTGCGCCATTGTCGTCGTAGTGAAGTAACTTATGTACATATTTAGCTAAAAACCTTAAGAGGATGACAAGTTTATCTCGCTACTTAAACACTGAGTATGCATGTATGTGTGTATGTGTGTGTATGTGTGTGTGTGTGTGTGTGTGTGTGTGTGCGCGTTGGTGCGTGTGTGCGTTGGTGCGTGTGTGCGTTGGTGCGTGTGTGCGTTGGTGCGTGTGTGCGTTGGTGCGTG
>DWFO01001138.1:0-16790 GCA_018246595.1 Mimoniades nurscia nurscia | reverse complement strand
AAAGTAACTGGTGAAACGTGGGAATGTTCTACATTCCTCTGCCTACCTCTACGGGGATTACAGGCGTGAAGTTACTTCTATGTGATGGGAACGTAAGAAGTTTCCGAAACCGGCGTGCATTTTGGAGAGAGTGATGAATGTGGACGAAGCACGACAGGTGTGTAAGAATAGAGATATTTGGCAATCTGTTCTCTGCCTACCCCCCAAGGGCCCAAGGGACAAATGTTATATACAAATGTTTGTTCTTTCCGCACATAGGTACATCCTTACCAACAATGTTGACATTGGCGACGATTAATATAAGCGGCGAAGACTAATAATTGCTATTATTAATCTTCTATCAATGTAGATAAATTGATAGTAAATAAAATAGAAATACACAAGTATATTCGACACGGTTGTTGATAGCAAATAATTTGTAGAGTTCACCATTATTAGCGCGCGACTCATAAACATGTAGAAGAATATCAATTTGTAGAGTTTCTGTACATCAGTATTTATATGTACTATATATAAAATATATATTCTTTATTGTACGTACTATAAGATTAGACATATGTTTAAAAATGACATGAAAAAAGTAGGTAAAACCTACAAAAAGTCGGGAGTGTCATGATCGTATAATAAACATTTTTATCGTTTGCTACTCTGTTAATCTTCTCTCAGTATGAGAAATTTAAGGCTACAGTTTGCCACGCTATCCAGGTGTAGGTTGGCAACTTCACATGCTTTAACCTTATAGAGAAGTCTAAGTTGTGCCAGTTTTCTCACAATATTGCCTTCACCGTTATAGCAAATGACATTTATAATAATTCGGTATAAAATTATGTGCTGTGATCGTCACCACAGTTTGTAAGCACAGTTAAAGGCCAGGCCGAAGACCAACTGTCCGGTTGACTAAGTTTTTAGAGGCTCTCGTGGCGATATAGAAAGTTACAACACCAATTATCCATATTGCGATCAGCTCGAGTAACGGCTTAGAGGTACAAGATCTCGAGACAATAATTAAACAAGAATATGTATTGGCCATTCCTCGGTATTGCAAATGTCCGTATATGACGGTGACCACTTACCATCAGTTGTATCGTCTGCCCGTTTGTCAGATTAAATATTTAAAATAATAATGTATCCTCCAGACTACTCTAGAGGCTAAATATAAATAAAATCTATAGTATCTTTTTGATGCAAAACACGGAAAAATTATTTTTCTCTCGGACGCTGAAAATCCATGAATCTCCTAAACACTAAAAATGAAACAATGCACGCATCTCCTAAAACGTAACTATTAAAAAAATCCACGTAACTCCAAGACGTAGGAAGAAATCAGTATCTATGGGAATTTTTGGGTTACGATCTAATCATATCTCCCAACAACCGATCGTTTACACAAATCACTATAACACCATTGTCGTTGCCACACAAAAGGTAACACAGAACGAGAATCGAACCCAAAATAATAACAATAACAGCCAATTTGTGCTTGTCCGGACCCGACGGCTCAGAGTGCTGACACTTTTTGTTACGGTAGATACGAATTAGAGATGATGCTTGAGGTTTTTTATTTGTTATTGTGTAATAATATATAGGTAATAGATCTTTTAATTGGTTGCCCGTTGGTTGAGTAGCTGCAAGTTTGATTGCCGATAGAGTGGTCCCAGCTTCGATTCCCTGGTCGGGTACCATTGGATTTTTCGAACTTAGATTTTTTAGATTTTGAACTTAGAACTTAGATTTTGGAGTCTGGATTTGTATTCGGGGTATGGCAATAGGGTCAATGTCTATTTCATGGTGGGATATAAAAGTTACTGGTGATACGTGGGACTGTACTACATATCTCTGTCTACCATTTCAGGGATTACAGGCGGTATGTTGCAGTTTGATTCATTGCATTTGTATGTTTAATATATATGTTATTATAAACCTCAAATTTTGCCATTTTTAACAGCACCAGAGGTAACTTGCGTATATTCATATATGTAGAGACATTTAAAAAATTTGTAGTAATTAAAACTGATATAAAATTTGTAATTTTTACAAACCATGTAATAATTGATGAACCTATTTAAAGAACTTCCATCCTGAGCAGTCAATATTGCATTCATTTAATCACACTCTATATACATAAACCAATTAATGTAGATCGCTTCATGCATTGTAACGAAAATTTCAGTCATCCTGTATATGTAACATCGTTGCACTGTGTCCGTAAATCGATTATACTCGTGTTTTACGTAAAAACTTAATTTTTTACTCAAATATCGACATCAAATAAAATTGCTTCAATCTTAATATGCCATTCCAATTACCGCCTTAGGCGGTTTGCAATTTGTATGTATGGAATTTTTGTATTTAATTGTATGATAGAGTTTCAAATTATATTCATTGTGATTAAAATCTACAACAATTAGTTACAATGTAATGCTGGCGGTCATTGAACTGTTGGTTCTTTATGATTGTACGCTGATCTACGTTTTAATAATCACGGTTTTCGATGCACTTATTTTAATATAACTCTACATAAACTTTCATATTCTAAATAAAAATAGCGGTATGGCATATTATTCTACGAGCGATGACTTACTTGTTATATTTTAGCCTCTCAGCTTAAGGTTTTGGCGTCCGAATTGTGGCTCATACTTCCGACAGTACAATTTTATGTGCCCTTTTAAAATTTTATATTACGATCTAATAAGAGATATATCACAAAATAATTTACATGCCTAGAGCTCTTCATAACATACCCTGTACCCAGTAAAATCTACTAAGCTTCACTTGCCTAGCGATGCAAATACCTTAAAACACTTCTCGTTCTGCGATAAGACCTGTCTCCAATACTAGAATGATGTCGGAGTTGATGATGATATTTCATATTTTATGGATGTTTATGTTTATAAGAATTTAACTTAGGAAAATAATAGATTATATGAATTTTAATTTAAACTTTGAACTGTAAACGCGTTGAAGTCTTTAGTATAGAAAATAAAATACAAAAACGTATCTCGTATAGTCCATGTATTTCATGTTATAATATATACCTAGCTATAGTTATAAAATATCCTAAAGCATCATTATTGATTATTATCATTCTTTTATACGTGAATAATTAACATATTTGAAAACACAGTAAAGTTAATACAAGTAATACAAGGAAATAAAACTCTATATTTATATTTTTGTATTGCAGTAACTTATTATTGGAACCAGAATCTCTCAACCGTCAGTCGCGCTCGCACCCACTCAACCAACGAGGCAGTCAAATAGTGCATATTTCTAAAAGATGTACCACGACAGTTATAAGCTTCTATGAACATATATTTCAATAGTCAGGATAAAACAAAACGAATTATCGATTATTATGCATAAAAAATAATTAATTAAATATTTCACTGTAAAAGGCTTCATTAATTTTTATAAAAAAAACTAGGAAATTTTACAAAATTTGTATATTTTAACATGAAAACTCGTTGAAAAAATTACAGAACCATAAAACAGTATAAATTTATTTTCTCGCCTTTGCATTTCTTGCTTCTCTTTCTTCTTTAATAGTGGATTAATTCTCACAAAAACGGAAGGTCTACAACGAAAATAAGTAATTAACAATAAATAAAACATTCAATTACTAGTTTCAGTTAATTAAGTCAATGTGAGGAAAAGGTTAATTTAATTATAATATCTGTCAGTTACCGACGAGAGCGCGGGCGCATAACTCTATCTTAACGCGTCGCTTATTAAAACGTTCGCATTTAATTATTTCACTGATTATAATTTTAAATTACGCGTTACAAACTCGCTGCTGTAAACTACTAAATGCAAATTAACAAGGCATTACGCTAATTGCTTAACTCTACATAGAGATATAGTATTAATATTTTCTATGTCTATGTAGAGCTGCAACATCTATGTAAAATCAAGTAAAATACATGATAATTACAAAAACGTTCTTTACCTATGTATGTAGCTCAATTGCTTTATTTTTAGCCTGTGATTAATTTATACGATTTCCTTTAATTCTGACAAGATTGTCTGAATTTTAATGTTACAATATGTATTAAAAAGGTCGCTGAATTGAATTCTGTTACAGTAGCACTGAACAAGTACGACTATATATCATTAAACGAATACTCACACCTTTTTCACGGAGCCCTTACACAAAGTACTTTGTTCATCCACCGTCACTTAGAACCTACATATATCGCAATGTAGAGTTACTCACACCTGCTCTATTTCATTTAAAAACCAGTAGCATTGGATATGCTAGGTACATCTAGGTACATATAATTTGTCTTTAAAGGACCCGGCGAAGTACTTTGTTCACCCATTGTTCCCCACACCGCAAGATGACATGTTTACGTAAACATCCTAGCAAGTGTAAGTGCGGTTGTAAATTTGTCATACAATAGTACTTTTTACAAGACAAATAGTTTCCTAACGCTAATAACGCCTTTGTTGTTATAAGATTGGACCGTATGTTTCGGTACTTATACCTATTGTTATTATATCGTTTGGTTCTTTATGGGATAGGCTGAGAAAGTTTCGAGTCTCGTTTAAGTATTTTTACGTGTTAAACGTTCATTGCAATGTTAAATTAGATATTTATACTTACTATTATTATTTATTTAGTGAAATATATTTAGTCACAGTGGCCCACGAACTCACTATTAATGTTTACGAGAACGGTAACTCGTGAAATTTCGTAATAACTGCCCACCCTTACCCTTACCCTATGTGTAACCTTACATTTATATAGCTCATTAGCGGCATTAATTTATTGAGTATTCCCTATATTTTTTAAATTTTTCAAGAACGGTATGTGCGAGCGAGACAGAAAATGCAATAACTAAATTCTGATATATAGCGTACAAGAATAATTAGGTTAATTAATAAGAAAGTACTAATTACTAATTAAAAATGAACCATTCTGACTCTCTTGGCACTGATTGAACGCATTATTGTACAGGTCACACCAAAGATACTGATGTAAACGTGTATACGTGTATGTGATTTTTTCACTTATTACAAGTAACATAAGTGCTAATTTGGAGTGAATTATTTATTAAGTAATAGAGGTTTATGTTGTGCAGGCTTCACGTAGCAGCCGAGGCACGTTCGATGGTAATCGTAAAAATATTTACCCCGCCTTACGCCTTCACACTGCTTTTATACGAGTTGGATGTGGACAAAAAATAATACTGTACTAAAATTATAAACTGTAAATTCATCGATGCTGTTAACAAACTGTTAGGATTTATATGAGTGCAAACAAGGTAAATTTATGCGTTGAAGAGGACGACTGGGAGATCAGGGGGAAAAGCACGTGAAAAATAGCCATTAGAATAATTTGGATTTTATTTGTAGAATTTGCAACGTTACATTATAGACTATGATAAAACAACAGACCAATATAGAATATAGAATTTCGAAATTAAAATAAAATAAAAATAAAAATAGAAAAATATGTACAAAAAGGTCGGTATGCCACATGCGTATTTGTAGAAGTTGACACAAATCTATACGTTGAGGCAAGCACTGAGTCAGTTCCTATAATATGTAGTTATTATAACAATGTCACAATATTGTGTAAATACATACATATATTTTATAAATATATGTGTATTTTACGATATTCCGCCAAAATTGTTAATTACGATCGCTACTTTTATTGAACAATCGCCAAGTACGCATTCAACAAAGACAGCTATATTTTCACAATAATAAAAAGATATGTTTTCAGTAACTTTGAATTTCGAATGAAAATGTGCAGGCAATATTTTGTCCAGATAAGCCGTTTACCCGCCCAGTGTGTGCCATGAAAATGATTCCAAAATTTGTCTGCCTTGTTGCTGTAAATATTTTGTCTAGTTTATTGGTACATTCGCCCAGTGTGCTGTGGGAGATCTGGTTAATTATATAGAGGGCATCATTTGCAAAGTGTTATTGTGCGACCTCTGTACGATATTATCGGGATAGGGTCAACGCTGGTTTCTTCCACATGACCTCCTCCACCCATATAATTGATCTACGTAATTGTAATTATTGGATAGAAGGCATTTAGTGTCAAATATATCTGTCCTTACAGTACATTCCTAATCCCACTTATTATAGTTTTTTAGATTATTTAGATGATTGTAGTACACTCTCATGGCTAGGAGTTATAAACAAAGCTAACACAGTACTCGACCAGAGGATCAAACTCTGAACCATTCGATCAGTAGTCGCATTTGCAACCAATCGACAAGCAAGACAGTCAAGATGTTTTTTAGAAATAAAAGTTAAAGATTTTTCATTCGTTTCTCAATAAAACATACCTACGTTTTCATTTACAATCCATATTTAACAGAATATTAATTTCCAAAATGAAAATCAATGGATCAAAGTGGAATATTCCAAAGTCATCTCAGATAAGATTTTAATCCAATGCGTACGGCGCATTAATTGATGAACGTCATTATTCTTGCGATGTTTTGTGTTTAATCCTAACGTTTTAGTTTCCGTTTGCATTATTTCTTGAGATTAAATCGAATATCGATATGAGATATCGATTTAAAATTAATCATAAGAATTAATAAATTATTTCAAATACATTTAAAGTATCAAAATGTTTTGATTTTTCATTAATGAGAAGTAAAATGTTCATATTAATAAAATTAATTAAAAAATTATTATAATTGTTTCGAATTCGAAGTTCGAATTCAAATAAGCCATATGATTTGTAATTAACTGAAAATTAACAATCAAGTATGCAAATGGAAGTTGAGTATAAAAAGTAACTACAAAAGCTTTGAAAATGAACCAGCAAAAATTATATTCAATCGTCTCCGAAACATACTTATATAGCCAATAATATACGCATGTAGATATGATATATACATACCTATTACTAATACTGAACCCAAAGAAATAAATAAACAAGTAAATTAATTTCCAAACATAATATCCTTTATAATAACGCATCATTATCCGGCGTATTAAAAAAAATCCATAATATACTCAAAGGCATGGCTGTCGACGTCGAGAACAATTTCGTGCGTCCGTCAGCTGGAACAAGAGAAAAAAAACACTGACAGTAACGCGCTATAAACCAAAATTAACACTCCTGAGCTGTCAGGGCCTTAAATACCATTGTTTTTTGACGTGTATATTACTGTGAGCTCATAATTCATGGCGTCCGTTAATGATTTAATTTAATAATTTAATGTACATATATAAAACATTAACGCTCAGCTATATATAGCATATTTTTATTGTTACGGTAATTAAGTTAAGACATAAATATTACTTTAGATTATTAGATGACTATAAAATAGCAATACTATTATTTAAATATGTTTGTGTTCAGTAAAGTATTGGCCAAGCATCTGTTTGTCGTTCTTATGGATTCAAGAACTTACGATTTCTCTTTGTTTCATGTCATTTTAATACATATTCTTTGTAATGGCGTTAAGTTTTAAATTTTTTTGAATAACACAGCCTGTATCTTTGAGAAAAAAGCAGACATCCCTTTTCTTCTGACCTTCAATTTTCTTCGCTGCGTTCTAAAACTGTCACGTAATAACTCACCACTGAATGGTACTCGCACTGGATTTAGACAATTACAACATTAAAAACGGCGGAGTTCTAAAGTGGGGAATATCAAAATAACAAGGCGTCGCGATGAGAGCTTTAATAGTTTGCTAAGCGTCGCAACGTCGGCGTAATGAGCGCCGCAGTAACAATAACACTGAAAAATAATAAGCTGATAAAAACAGTGTGACCAGATGTACGAATTGCTGGATTTTCAGGAGTAAATGTGGGAGATTATAGTTTCAATAACAGTTTTCCATTGCGTCTATTACGGTTACGTACAGGCGAATTTTGCCTGTTAAGAACAGTGTTACCAGATCAACGCGAGTTCCTATATTTTAAGGAATAAATGGTGAGGGATCATCATTTTAATACTGTTTTTCCTTTACATCATACATCTCTAATGCTAATGTGGATGGATATAGCTGCGTAGGACACCAAGGCTCACCCGTCTTGACCAAGTAGGTTAGATAGTGTTGATGGGGGTGTCTGGCAAATTGTGATTATAGGTACCCTATAGCAGTTTAAAACTTCTCACGCTTAGTATTGTATTAAGCAGAACGTGAAAAACATTTTGGAGTCAAGTGCTTTAAGTTTCGTAACATTGGTTACGAAATGTAACTAACGCGTTGTTACATTTAGTTAATAAAGAAGATTTATATAATAAAGAGAATATATTTAGATAATAAAGAAGATATATTTAGATAATAAAGAAGATATATTAGGTGATAAAGAAATACATATAAACATTGCGTATATTTAAAGTTATACAAAAGCTAGAAGACAATGTAAAATATTTATTTATGTACAGTTCATGAAAACTATAGTTACTGTAATGAAACAAAGACCTAACAGCTTTTGCAACTTTGTAAATATAACGAACAAAAAATGTTAAGTTTTATACATATTTTTTGACGTCATAATATATACGAATTTGTACATAGCAACGATACCGTCCTTCGACGTTGTAATTTTTTGCGGTTCTGTTAAATGTAGAGCCAGTTTTTCTATATTGTTCGTGGCATGTTTTTTTCTTTCTCTTATCATAAATCCTTCTAGTTAACAAAATGATTAATTGCTAACAGAAAATTTTGCATGAGCGTTAAATAATTTATGAAGTAGTCTTTATTTATTAACTCGTATTAACTTGCAACATGTTGAGTGACCTTTAATTTACATACATACGAGTACATATATATCGCATCGTCGCCTTTTTATTTACGTATTACATAATATATAAATACCGACATATACATAATATTGTATCATTTGTCGCTAGTAAAGTTATATTGCAAAATTAATCAAATTAAGTGGAAACAATAGAGTCTACATGCTGACAATTTTTACTCAAATTCGTCATTTTATAGACCTCCATAAACATGTCTGTATTACTAAACGTTACAATTTTTTTTTTCATTAATTTAGCTAATACATCCACAAAAAGAAAATGAAATTAATTAATTCATGGAACGTCAAAGAAAGTTTTGAAACATTCTTCACTACTTTCTTTAGTACCCTCCCCTTCCTAATTTTCATCATGGCAAAACAGAGAACCTCAATATCTCAGTAAGTACACGTACACTTTGCAAGATTAATAGCGGTATATTCTGGTAAAGAAATAAATTCATTTATTAACAATTTTCACAGCGGTTCAGCAACGGGAACAAATGTCGGGGCGTAGCACGATGTCCGATAGCGCGCCGCCCGCGAACTGCTCCAATATTACCACCGATACTCGAATATTAATAACTATTCACTTCTCACGAACTATTACAGATTATACCACTATTACAATGGGCGTACATAGCGAGACTTAATGTAATGTTAAAATGAATACAATTAATCCTTTTTTAATTAACTTTAAATACTGGCAATGCAATGCAATTCCTTCCATCTTGTACTTCCATATTAATGTCTATCTATTCAATTCTCACGAACTATTACAGTCTATACTACTGGGCGTCTTTAGCGGGAATTAAATGTAATGTAATATTTCACGAACAGAATTAATCCTTTTATATTAACTTTGTATGCAACCGCTGTAATTCTTTCAACTGTATCAATATAAATAACTATTCAATTCTCACGAACTATTACAGATTATATTAATAACTATTACAATCATCGTACATAGTGGGACTTCGAAAATGTAACATTGGCAGAACTATAAATGATTGAAATAATTCTTTTTTCAATCCCTTTTGGACGCTACCATTATAAATGTTATTGCTGTTTTGAATAAATAGTTCTGAATAGTAATCATAATACTTTCATCATACAACTTTTACTTTATCATACAACATCAATTTTTAATATATTTCTTTTATATCTACATATGTCCTTTCTCATCTGTAGCGCTATGTAAATCCACTTAGTAATTAATAAATGAAAAAAAAAATTACAATTAATTTGATTAAAAACACAAAAACTCAAACATAAGAAACTTAACCAAATGCTACACTCGTACATCATCTAATCGCAGTAGTGAAAAAATTCAAATGCCCCATTTTATTTTTCGTAACTGATGACCGATATCTCAATCCCCATAACATAATACGTATCGGCCCCCAATAAATCGGGCGCGCCCGGGGGTGTTTATCCGCTCGATACACTTGCGTAATTTATAACGAGCAATAACAATGTGTGCAGTATCTGTGAGGTAATTTCTCAAACACACACCTCGCCCGTAGCGGCGGCTATCTTACGAATTAAACAGCCGCTCGCTTGGAGCGTCCAGCGGGTCGGTCAGGGTGTCCATGCGGTTGGTTCGGGATATTTTGTTGACACATTTATTTTATTATTATTGTCATATTGCCTTGACAGGTCTTAGTGGGTGGCTAGAGGGAATTTAATGCCAAATATATATGACATGATGTGCTTCTTGTATATATTTACAGCGAACACTTGCAGTATTAAGTCTCCATTTTGTACCGTTATATTATAAACATGTTAAATGTTAAATAAATAACAGTTTAGGTAACAAGTTTGGTTGAAAATCAACGTTGCACTAGATTACAATGCCCTATTAGCAAATTTTACTCAAAACATATCGCAATGACAGCTACGTGAGAGTGGAGAATCTGTAAAAAAACTTATTAAATTTTTTACGAAAATTTCGGT
The DNA here is from genome assembly GCA_018246595.1 of Mimoniades nurscia nurscia. NCBI lineage: Eukaryota > Metazoa > Arthropoda > Insecta > Lepidoptera > Hesperiidae > Mimoniades > Mimoniades nurscia. The sequence goes on along the minus strand of DWFO01001138.1, from coordinate 6,110 downwards.
CACACTATCCACCTCGTTGGAACAATCGCAGTAGGTGCCACTAAGCCCTTATTAAATGATGAGGCATCGCAAAAACTGTATCGGCCATTGTACGTGAAGGTGCATAAATGGATATTGTTCGAAACAATTATGCAATGAATTATCGATTTTGCATGATCACGGTTACCGGGCGCTCGCTTGTACACAGAATTCATTAAAAATTTAAAATTTGGTGTATAGAAATTATTTAACATTAATCTCCATGTAATTAAAGAAAATACCACAGTGAGTAATCGGGACATGTCACTATATTAACTATAAAAATTGATCTTACATATTAAAATATTTTTTACTCTATTTTTTAGTTCCTTGTTAAAGTTAGGGGCGTTTCCATTTTGGTATATTTCTGTTTTGGAACCTCGGCACTTTTGTTCACAACGTATTTTTAAAGCCGATTTATTTGTCCAGGATCATTCTTCATTGTTTGATTGCGACGGACAATGAGTAGAATATCTTTGGTTTTTGGTGACGTTCAACCTGGGCCTCTTCAAAGTGTGAATTGGTACTTACGAGGCCACCACGCTGCATTTAAAGGCCATGTGCTTGCTTTCCATCAGGCCAGACTGCTCATAACCTAGCCTATTATAAATAAAAAAATACTCTTTCAAGCTTCATAGAAAATATAGATAAACATGACAGTGTCATACAGAGTCCTATAATACGAAGCCATGTTTCATACAAACATACAAAGATAAACACAAAATAAAATAGAAATATACATTTCTTTCCTTTAAAAGGACAAAATGACCAACGTGTTTAATTACTTATATTCAACTTGAAGACTTAAAAAAAAACTGATTAAATTGTACATAAATTTTAATTCAACACTCATAAATTCATTTATCGTAAATATAATACACGTGTAATATTAATCTGTTGTATTGTTGTTTAACATTGATAGCGTTGCCCAAATGGCGGCGCGAATCGGCGCATAAATGATTTTATAACGGTCCAAATCAATTTCGAGGGTCTGGGAATTTAATTAACAGTTCGCAGGAAAACAAATGTCAAAATGGCATCATTAAAAAAAGGATATAGACATTAAGAACGCTCTATACCTGCGAGGCGAAGGCTGTGCACCTTGTGGCAAATTGAAATGAACGCGCTTGCTCTCCGAGCTAATAATAAATTCTCAAATAATAATAATTCATAAATAATAATCGTGGTGGAACCAAAATAAAAATATTCACGTCGAAATAATAAAGGATTCAGTGTGAGCACGACCCACACGGGTTGATTTGTTAAGTGGGGGCGGGATTTAAGTCGTACCTCTGGAAGTTCTATTAGAATATCAATGAAGGCAATTAGTATAGATATACGCTTTTATTTATGACCTTCCGTGCAAGTAACTATGCTATTAGATGCCTATTAGGTGGTGATATAAAGCCCTTTCTTTATTGAGTAATAAATAAGCTTTTTCGCATCGTTGTTGCTAGAACTGAAATTTATATTGTTTAGTAATATTTTTCTAAATCGTATTCTTATAACTGAGTACCATGACTACCAAATGCAGCGCTATTAGTCAGTATGCTCCGGTAAATTCAGTTCCCGTTTTTTTTGATAAATAAATAAATAAATATCTCATATAACAGTATATGAGAGTATATGTAACAGTTGCTAATGCGATTTCAAAACTGAAAATATTGTTTTGAACTGTCTCATTAGTCTACAGTTTATATTTTAGAACTATTCTTTTATAAAAGGACATCACTGACTAAGCAATTACATACGTGCATTAACAGACACATATAACTACATTAACAGACGTACATAAATCAATTAACAGAATTGAACAGCAGTTTTTAAAGATACGATTAAATAACAATTACAGGGACTGCCTCGTTGCTGGGATGGTTGCTTGCTCGACTGCTGATCGAGAGGTCCTGATGATTTTTCTAACCTAGATTTTCTCGGCTCGGAATCTGGAATTGTGCCAGGTGTACTGCTATTCTATATTGGAACGTAAACGTAACTGGTGAAACGTGGGAGTGTAGTGCACTCCTCTTGCTACCTTTACGAGGATTACAGGCGTAGTGTTACAGTTTTATGATTAAATTATTAACAACTCAAATTTCAATCTGTCTCAATAACTATTACATAATCTATGAACCTAATATGAATTGAGGTCTTATTAACAATGGATTAAAAACAACAAATCGCGCAGAAGTCACCCCGTGTGGGCTGCGCTGCGCCACATAAAATTGTTTTTTCCAACAACAGCTATAATTAGGCGATACGTTACGTTTTTGTTTGGCCCACATTTCCCGATCCTCTAATTTTTGTGTTTTTTGTCGTACCTTTTGTAGTCGTTAATATGATTACAGCGTTGGGATGATGGCTTCATACGTGTTTTAGGTTATAACTTAATTTGCTCAAGTCGCTTATTTGTCGTTTTTTTTTCTTCTCTCTGTTTATTGTTAGTCGACTTCCTGAGAGCGTCTGTCGGATCCGTTCCAGTTTTTTTTTGTTGTGATGCATGTCGTTAGGTGGACGATAATTGAATGTGATGTGGGGCAGATTGTCGGGCCGGGCCGCTTCGATTCCATCACGTCCGTGTCGTGTTGACTCTGGTGCTGTGTAAATTGCTTTGGTAATCAGTTAGCTGACGTTTTTGTGGTCTGTCTACCTTGCAGCAGCGGCTCGCGTGTCCGCGCGCGCCGTCGCATAGTCGCATAGAAGTGATGCGTTGGAATTAATTATATAATGACGCCGGTGGCGCGGTCGCTCGGGCGGCTGGGCGGCGCGTTAGGGCGGCGGAACGTCTTAATGATCGCGAACTGACAAGCAAATTGTGCGATCGCGCGGCGCGACGTGCAAATTGCTCCACCAACACCCCGTGAACACGCGACGCGGGCCGAGTGCGCCGCGAGGAGTTCACTAACTCGGATTGTCGCTTGATAATCAAGTTTTTTATAGCGCTTATATAAGATTTAGTATCATTTGATAAATTTATGGTGGTATTCATTGTGAGGAACATACTTGGCGCAGTGAGATGTTTAGTGCGTCGATAAGATGAATTACCGTTTACTATAACGGTGAACATCGTGAGGAAACATACACTTGGTACATTTAGTCTGTATCATCTATTCTGACAGTGTTGGAAGATATTGTGGGAAATGGTAGGTACATTTGACGCAGTTCTATAACTACATAGTGATGGAAGATGTTGTGAGGAAAAATAGACTTCTTGCTCTTTATCTTTTGTTGAAATAATGTTGGATGATATTGTGAGGAAAGTTGTTTTATATATGCATTTCTACAAATTTTTCGTCCAGCTTGCCTCACACCTTGTTCATCGTAGTTGATAAAACTTATACGAGTACATATTAATATACTGCAATTTGACCTGTGTTTAAATGTCCAGCGATAAAAGCATTGGTTACGTAACATCGCGCCTGTAATCCGCGAAGGGGTAGACAGAGGAGTGTAATAAGCGTTGATGATTGTAAAAATGGTTACATTGATGATAATGAAATACGTTTTTAGTGTTTTAAAATAAACTCATATTCACCATCATTCATTTGTCTTGTTATCCTTAGAAACCAAAGTACTTTAAAATTCGCTTAAAATTAACAATTTTTAACAACAACATGACTCTACTTGGGCAGTTTAATTACGAATGATCGAGTGGTATGTAATCATTGGTGTTCAATTAGGAGTTATTCATTTACAAATACGTTGTTTCTGGGTGTCAGGCTTGATTGGGCGACTTCCGTTTGTACCGCGAGCGAAATCATTATATGCCCACGTATTCATTTTACCTACGCAGTGTTGTTGACTGTGAATGTGAAAAAAAATTACATATTTATATTATTTTATTTTATTTATTTATACTTATGTAACACCTTAAACTAAGGGATACAAGGGCGTACTTAAAATGCCTAATGGCATTCTCTCCCAGTCAACCCTGGGAGACGGTGATACCGTGTGGTAGGCGCATAATAAAATACATATATAAACAGGAATACTTAAAATAAATATACATATATATATAAACTAAATATATCTCTATACAAGTAAATAAATATTAACATACGTTATATGTATTATATATATGTATGTATCCATATTGATTATATGTATTATCAATAATGTATGTACTTATAAGCCACGTTCATTGCCTCGTTGGTCAAGTGGTGGTAAGTGCGACTTCTGATCGAAAGGTTCTGGGTTACTGGGTTCGTTCCACGCCTGTATTTACCTGAAGGGGTAGGCAGAAGAGTATAGTATACTCCCACGTTTCACAATTACGTTTACTTCACCCCATGGAAGGTAAGAGGTAAGCATATTGCCACAGTCCGGCCAGACTCCGCTAGTAATTACTAGTAGCACTTCTATTAGTAAATTTAAGATAAAAAAAGTTTAAAAATAAGTTATGAATTATTAAAAAATTCAGTTAACGTATCTGCCGTTTTGTATTCGGTAGCGCTATACCTACTCTTAAATCCATACATACATACATACTCGTATATGTTCAAATTACATTGATCCTTCTTCGTGGATCTAAATCAATTTCGTTGGTCCAAATATAACGCGTTTCTTGTTAAGTAATTAGAGAGCTGCCACTTTATCCTGACACCCCCCTCCCCGCTTGGTGCGTGAAAAAAGGGAGACGACGGGGCACTCTGCTTTCGTAGCAGGTGTCTTATTAATTTAGTCGCTGCAACGCGTTCGACATTGAATGATAATTTTTAGTGTTCCGTTGAAAAACTTTATATAATGAAAAAAAAGGGAATGAAACTATCGGTATCGGGGCGGAGTAAGAGTACATTCCCCGACCTCGTGTCGGATACAGAGTGTCGTAAGAGGCGACTAAACCCGGCGCTGGCAGATCGCGGTAAGACGCGTCATACCGCGTCATACCGCGAATAGAAAAGATATATGTAGAAGAAATAGAAAGAGAGAATGAATTCTACCATTATTGGTAATTATACATTTCAGATATTGATTATAAACCTTATTTCTTTCACTATCTTAAGGAAATTTCGTTCCATATACTGTACTTTAATTCGCTTTAACTATACCTAAAGATACGGAACTCGAAATAAAATTTGCAAAGGAACTTCACTTAATTTTTTTTAAACGACCTCTGCGTTGAAAAATTGATTTCGGCTGATACGAATTTGATTATACGGTTGGCAATCGTTAGATACAATTATTTGGATACAGCGAGCTATTGGTACAGAGGAGCGATTAAATTATAATTCTTCCTACATCATGATATATTAGGTATTATAGTTGGATTGTATATTAATCTGATAATTGCTTGAATATTACATAATATTTTGTTTTATGGTGTTCATTCATTAATTTCTGTGCTTAGATACATCCTGTGGAATAATAATATCTAGTAGTGTAGGTAGTTGTGTAATACAGATGTCAATATCGTAATTCGATTTTCGAACGACAAAGCGCGGGAAATATGAATTTATTAAAGGCCACACTGCGGTAAAAGTAACTGCGTCGTTTGGTCGTGTAGGTCGCAAGCGCGACGGCTGATCGGGAAGTTCTGGGTTCAAATTCTGTGTCAGACAGTTCACGATTTATCTAATTTAGGTTTTCTAGTAGTGGCTCGGAGTCTGGATATGCGCCCGATGTATGGCCATAGGCTCACCACCTATTCCATCGTGGGACGTAAAACTGAGAGTATAGGTACTGCTCTCTCTGTCTACCTCTTCACGGATTACAGGCGTTTGTGGTACTATTGTAACCATTCATATTCATCCTACACTATTCATATACTTTTATGTTAATTTAAAAAAAAATCATGTAATTCTCTTCAACTTATACATTTTAAAAATGATATTTTTAAGCATTTTGAGAATAGTTTCGTAAGTTTAAATAAGTTTTTTTTTTAAATAAGAAGTCTCCAAAGCCTGCGCTGCGTGCGTAAAGAGTAATGAACGAGGACGAAGTTTATAAGCAAAGAGAAATTTGAAATAAGCCGCTGCCTACTCCTATGATTGCTATTTCACATAAACCATAATCATCATCCTCATCAGGGGTTTCATCGTTCCACTGTTGAATGCACGTCTCCTCTTAGAAAAAGTGTTACGACGTAATACCACAAA
>DWFO01001137.1:0-16791 GCA_018246595.1 Mimoniades nurscia nurscia | reverse complement strand
GTAATTTCTGAGAAGGTGAGCAGAAGAGTGTAGTACACTCCCACATTTCACCGGTTATGTTTCCGTCCCATAATGTCTTTTTAGTACACTCTTTAACCGATTTCAAAAAAGATATTTTCAAAAAAGATATATATAGATTTTTTTAATAATTTTTAATAACGTCTTTTTCGTACACTCTTTAAAAGCCGATGTGGTGTTAGCAATGTTTGTGTTAAACCAGACTGTAGTAACAGCGTCGCTGAAGCAATTTCCTTTTACTGCAGCTGAGTCAGCGCTTTGTTAAGCTCCAGTTCATAGAAATATGTATATATGTACATATAATAAGAATCGCAGTTGTATTTATCCGCAGAACTTCAGACTTAAAGATTGATCAGACTGTTGTTGGTAGTTTTTGTTTTTAGAATAATTTTTATTTAAAACAATATCGAAAAATAATGATTGGTTTATGCCGTAACATTTATATCTTTGTAATATAAAAAAAGGAACATCACGTCTGTAATCCCCGAAGAGGTAGGCAGAGGAATGTAGAACACTCCCACGTTTCACCGATTACTTTAAGTCCCACGATTGAATATGTGGTGAGCCAGCCTATTGCCATATACCGGGCATATACATATCTTTGTAGTATTTTTAATCACGTTCGTTACTTCACCAAATATATAAAATTAATATGTCACTCCGAAAATATTACCTTTTGAGTTCATCGCTTAGATATCATAAGTCTAGTCCAACATAATAACTTATTAAGTTCGTCTGTCATCTTTTCTACTTTATAGTTCTGTAGACATTTTAATTAACGTTTTGTATTTCAACTGACACTCGGTGCTCTGTATTTACCCCTTATAGCGTATGGCATGATGATATAATAATAACAAAAATAATAAAATCCTTTTGTGTATTTTCGATTATTAAATTATGTTCAATTATCATTGTACATATTTAAATAAAACATTTTTACAAACAACTATCGATTTTAAGTCGTTTCGTTTCGGTTGTTACTTTTGCGAGGGAATAAAAGCATTTTCCGTTGATGTTGCACACGAGCTAAGCTTCGTTTACATGTTGTTGTGTAGTATAGATAAAGTGGGTATCCGAATTCAAATGGCTGGAATAAGATGCACACTTGACCCGCGCTACACGCATGTCGCAATGCAGGCCGCTTCGCTGCATGCGCGCTTGTGTCAATAAACAAAGAAGCGGACGTCATAATGCGACTCATACGCAATGTCTTCACAATATTCACCTTTATCAGTGTACAAATTTTTTGTAAAAAAATTTGCACTGAGACCGTGCGGTTTTAATATTTTTCAAGCTAAGCAATAAACAGTAGATAAGCAGCTTTGGTATACCTTAAAGAAAGTGACGAATAAATAAGTCAGTCTAGGAACATCGTATCTTTTTTCTTAAGTCTTGTAACAAAAAGTAAATAAATTTTGATACCAGACTTAAAGGATTCATGAACAAGAAACAAACCGAATGTGTTTAGAAATTCTTACCCTTTTTTGCGTTTGTTTGCGCCACTGAGATATATTATATTTTACCATTTCTTTAGTGAAAATTGTTCTCACAATCCTAGAAATTCCTGGACAGCCACAAAAAAAATTACGGTATTTTATTTACCTCTTTAATATTTTTTGTAATAACGCTAATACTTCCATAGTCTAGAAGATATAATATTTTGTACATGTACTTGGTAGACGATCAAAACTGATATGTTAGGTGCAAATGTAGCATTTTATGATAGCCTAGTAATTCAGGGTTTAGTTTTTTATTTCGGGAGCCGTTCGTACAAATCCGGGCACCCATTTTTTCTATACATAATAATGCACGCCTAAGATTAAATGCCATGATGATGAAGAAAAATACGAGTATCTTGGCCATTGTAGGGTTATTGGCAAAATAAAGAATATTTCTGACATAAAAAAGAGTTTTATTAAACGAGCAATTATATTACAACAGTACATGGAATTGACATGTGTAGAGAGAGGAAGTGCTGCCACTATACGCGAGCGAGAGAAAAACAAAACTAATAGAATTGCGTTCCATCTCCAACAACCATACTTGCACGACTTCGAACACCGGAGCAATGGGAGAATTGGTGATTATGATGACGACTACTTGCTAAGCTGGAAGCGATTTTACAAATTAAAGTTTTTATTGTCGTACTACATATGTTTTAGTCACTATTTCTACATTTTGTGTTTCATACGTTTGTTCTAGGGCTAATAGTTATTATATCGTAGTTTATTGTAAATATTGTCAACCCTTGAACAGACGATGGGCACTAAATATTTCTATTAATGTTCCAAACTTTAGAACTCTCCAAAGTACTCTACATTAAGTAGTCTATTCTGATGGTTATTCATATATTATACAAATGTAACTCTGACTTTTTGTTTGGCACAGGTTTTTAACTTCGAATGGTGATAACTTAAACTTTGATGGCGTTCAACTTATGCTAAAAACATTATCAGACTAGAGTTATTAGGGCTCTTGTATGGACGTAGTCGCTGATAATAACTTGCAATTTATAAGTTTATAGTTTATGTTATTTAATATCCTAATAGTAGTTTGATAACTTTTGTAACTAAGGTCGATCGCTAATTCTTGTCATTACTAGTCCATGCGGAGCAATTTTGCTGCATAAAATGGAGAACTACTATAGACCGAATACTAGTTATAGACCGAAGGAAAATATAAGTATCAAGCATGCAGAGTATCAAAAATGTAGAAGAGTGAAGACTCTACTCGTTAAGAACGTATAAATAAGAAGTTTGAATAATGTAGAGTAAGAAAAATATGGAGAACAAAGAACATAGAAAATGAAGAATGTAAAGCATAAAGAATATGGAGTATCAAGAACTTAGAGTATGAAGATTGTAATGTACAGTAAGAAAAATGAAAAGTATGAATAATAATCAGTACGGAGGACGTAGAGTATGAAGAATATATAGTAAGAAGTATGTATAAGAGTATTTTGAACGTAGATTATTAAGAATGCAGATTATCAAGATAGTAGAGTATCAAGAATGTAGACTATTAGGATTAAAATATATTTACAATACAAACATAATATTTGAGAGATACATATACATATGTATGTGGTGGCATAACGAGCGTTTAACTGAGCTTAAAGTGGAATTTATCGCGTATTACTAGTGGACGTCGCACCCGCCTATATTGCGAATGCAACAACGTTCACTACATTTTTCAAAATTGTGTTCTATCTAACGTCGCGAGTTACTCGCAATTCGCATTAGGTATAAATTGTAGTATAAAAACATACAAGTATGTTTTCTACCGTGGAGTAAATATAGCGTGTTTTTTGTGACTAAATGTGTGTAAGTATCACAACACAATGCAATCGATATCGTTGACAACATTCAATGTATTTTTATTTGCCTAAGTTAAGTTACATAATTAAGGCGTGTGTAGAAATAAATAAAAGATATAAAAGATATATTTATTAATAACAAATTTGATTATTTTAACATTTTTAAACTTCATTAAACACTGTATATTTACTAACTAACTAAAGATATCTTATTAGATATTGTGGTCCAGAATATGGAAAAAATGAATGTTTTTTTTAAGGAACGGATTTTGAAGGATACCAAGATAGCTATTATGATACATGACTTATATGACACTTTCTTCCTTAGATATTTAGAAGTGCGTATATTAAAAATATACGAGCCCTATCGTAAAGCACGTGCGCGAGCAAGAAATGTGCAAACGTTGGCGGAATATTTAAACATTTTAATATTCATGGCAAGGCGGGTACCTGATACACTTCAGCTTAGGATCACAGTACGCAATGTATGAGTTACTGTACACAAAGTAATGCACGAATAATGTCTTTATTGATGTATGAATTTCATCATAATATTTACCTTTACTCGCTGATATAAAGCAATTACTGGTTTTAATTGAGTTTCACACCAAGGTTGTTGTATTCCGTGTTAAGGACTGCAGGCGTCCTTTTTTGTGTGTTAGTATAAAAAAAAGTACTAAGATAAGGGTTTGAGATATCGTTGTGGGATTACATGAGAGCATTTTTTTGTGTGCAGAACTGCGACGCACAGTCATGAAAAAAAACCATAACATCGCGCCTGTAATCCCCACAGGGATAGGCAGAGGAGTGTAATACACTTCCACGTTTCACCAGTTACGTTTAAGTACCACAATGGAATATGGGATGAGCCTTTGCCGCACGTGGGGCAGAAATCCAGACTCCGAGAAATACTCCGACTACTAGAAATTGTAGCTAGAAAAATCCAATAGTACTAGACCTAGGATTACATCCTAGAACCTCTTAATCGGTATTAGCGTTCGCAACCGCTCGACCAAATGAGGCAGTTGACATTCATAAAAAAGCGAAATATTTTAAAATTAAAAATACGTAGTCAACCTATTCAGTGTCAATGTATAATGCAATATACAATCAAATTAATAATTATTTTTGAATTTGTTCCTTTGCGAATATGCTCCTCGCTGCATATCAATAAGTTTATTAGTTGATATAAAGTGATGAGCGTTTTAAAGTAATATTTATTAATTTTAATCATTCATTGCCAATTAGTGAATTTATAATTATGCCAGCGAGTTCATATTTTCGAATTTACATTTACATTAAATGTGTTACTGAAATTTTTAAGCCATATGAACATTCATTTTGAATTAAAATTTAGGTAATCTTTTCAATAACGTAAATAATTTAATAATAAGTACCTATTTTACATGGATACATATTGTCATGCCAGGTCCCTGACGGGATAGGCAGAGAGCTCCGAGTGCCCAATATCTTTATCATTACAGACCTGACACGCTTCTCCTACATTCATCACTCATACAAACATACATACATAGGTAGCTATACATCATAAGGCCTGTTTTAAATACAACATAGTCTGCAAAGCGTAGATCAGCGCGCTTAACAGCCCGTCAAGTGTGACGTGATTGCCGAAGCACTTAAAACTTAAATATGCTCGCCCGCGCGCTCATTAGTGCACGCTGTGCAGTTTCTTACAAAGGCTGTGTCACCACTGTGTAAACACTTTGAAAATAATAAATACATTTAAGATAATTTTATGTCTACGTGTCACTTGTGACCATATTTTACGTATGTACGTTCGTATAAAAAATTGTTGGAGAGTCTGTTTGTTCCTCTCGTTTTACTATTAATTTCCTTGTTGTGTTGTCTTTTATTTTTATCATCTTATAATGATTGATTTTTGCTTTTTTCAATAAATTCAAAAGTTGAAAATTATTATCTATGTAGATTTTCTTATATTTTCTTTTATTTTTTCCTATAACGCGAGAAGCCTGGAATATTCTTTGCTACGTTGCTATAGGTTGGCGGAACGAAACACATTTATTTTTACTTTACTTTCATAGCTATTAATTCCATAATTGCAACCTTTGTATTCGAATTCATACATACTCGTATATGTTACATTAAATACATGGTGTTTGAATACAATAGTCAGAATATATACGACGCTTTAAGTTGCCGCAGTAGAGTTAATAACTTTTTACTGTATGTTACGGACTAATTTTCATGCGACAGATTCTCTGTTCTCCATTGTAACTTTCATCTCTATAGTAATAAAAGGCGATCCCTTATCTGTTATGATTCTACTGGGACTACCAAAAGTTTTTAAGTGTGTTACTACTTCAGGTGTTCGTACGAATTTAGTTATAATATCCATAGCAATAAGGACTTAATTGTATTGTTTTTAGTTAACATGAGCATAAGTGTGTTACTCTTAATAAGACACAATCGCTCTTTGCTATTCTTCGTTGCTTTAAGTGAAGATTATATTCTTCTTTAATTTCATTAACATCTTTGATGTGTCGTTGTTGGTATGTTTTTTGTATTGAATCGGTAGGAAGGCTCACAGCTCTGAATGCTCACGGGAATTTTTGTCGAGGAATTTGGTACACTAATTATTATTCTGTTACCAATGAACTTATCAAATACATTGTTTCACATATTTTTTTAATGTTTCCTCCATCGTCATGATATCTCCTAAGCCGGCGTACGCGTATGAAGAGAGTGATGAATAGAGAAGAATAATTTCAGGTGTACAAATATACTTTGTCAAACAGAAGTCTCTACTTACCCGTACGGTACATGTCGTGATCTTATAACAATATATAAATAATTTAACCCATCATTTATTTACGAGTATGAATGACACGTTGGTGCAGTGGTTAGTGAACCTGACTGTTGCGCTGGGGATCGTGGGTTCGATTCCTACCCAAAATAAGTCTTTGTGTGGTGAGTGTGGTGGTGGTATTTGTTCTGTCTGGGTGTATAAAAATATTTAAGTATATAATTTATATGTATATACATATGTAGTTTATCAGCCGTCTGGTTACCGTAACACAAGTTTTATGGATGCTTACGTTGGAATCGGATGACCGAGTGTGAAGATATTATTATTATCTTCTGCAGTTCGACTAAAATTGTTTTCAACGGCATGGTACTTGGGCCTACAGAATACCTAATTAGTCCACTGTGGCATAGGAGCAAAGTAGCTAATTCTAGTTTAATGGTGTACTAATGGCAAGGGTTCTTATTTAATGTGACACATTAAATTACAATTTGTGTGACTTTCGTGATGGGATGATAATGAGATGACTTCCAGAGTGGTCAAAATACTCCAAATGGGTGTTTTGGTGATTATATGCGGTGTCCTCTCAACTTACCCCGTAAGTGACCTGGGATGATTGTATAATAATATCAGTTATTATAATAGACCACATTTATTTGATTGGACTATAGAAAGTAGTATGATTTACCGTTAAACCACAGATATATACAATATATACAATGAACAGGTGATTGTCTCCTCATATTCAATACAACGTGTATTGCAATTAATTACTACTACGTAATATGTATGTTGCATATATGTATGTTTCTACATTTGAACGTATTTAAATGAAATGAAAATTTGTTATTTTTATTGCACCATCACGCCAGATCCCTCACGGAGTAGACAGAGAGCACCAAGTGCCGAATATCTCTAGCCTTATCGACTTTATCTTAAATTTATTTGAATTTCCCAATCAATTGAATTAATAATTGTGAATTAATTTTTATTTGGAAAATGTTTGCGCGTCATACACCCATTGCATTGAGCATTAATATGTTGACTAATGTGTTATATATGTATCAGCGTATCATTTGTAACATATTACTTACTACGTTGGCTCAGCGACCTGAAGTGAATTTCAGCCTCCGACATGAAAGTATGCCATTCTTCCCAATGTTTCTGCCAGATTTGACCAGTTAGGCACCCCCAGTTCTCTGAGATCTTTGGCGAGTTCGTCTTTCCAGCGGTATTTTGGTCATAATAGGTTTATTGTATCATTAGCAGAACATACCCGTACATTTTTTTACTGCATGTGTATTTTCCTACATGAAAACTTACAACCATTTATATTCCAACGTACAGTCGAAAAGTAATTTCCATAATGAGAACAATAAGTAACTTTTTTCCGCGGCACGTTAAGTTACTATTAAAAGCGATGCCTACATTAATGCGCCGTAATTCGAGCGAGTTTACGACTTAATTTGAACTCGTAATCAGTTTCGCGAAGCACCTCGGGTCGAGGAGATTACTCCGCGAGAACAAATGTCTGGCACACAATTTTAACGGACTAATATACCAGCGCGCTTGCTTTACGTTTTTCAATTCGTTCCGCGAATAACTTGCGCTGAATTTGTGAAAATCATTGGCGAATTCATTTGGACGTTCTACTATCTTTGTAATAATTAACGGTCACATACCTCGTTTATATTCTTAGTTATATACTCATGGAACCTACAGTTATCGTTAGGCAACAATCGTTAAGCTCTGCCGGAAGGTTTCAGATACATTTGTTTCTGGTAGGCAAGTGACCATTAAACGTGTTTTTATAGTATTATGTACGGTATAATAAATAGAGTTTTATTGCCTAATTTGCTCATCTAACGTATAGTAGTCCTAACTGTTGAGCTATCGAGTGTGATTCATGAATAACGTAAATGTTAACTTTGTGTCTGGACATAAAAATATTACAATAACGATTACAATATATTAGGTATATTCTGTTTAGCTGTGTGTTCAAAAAATATAGAATGTTTATATATGATTCTACATACAATTTTTTAATAAATTTTTGACAGGTAAAAATTTATCAATTGAATTGTTCACTTCTGCACTCTTTTTGCCACTAACTGTTGTTTATGTTCAATTGAATGGTTTTATTTTGTAACTTAGCCTTTAAATATCTGTTCTAAGATTCAAGCTTTACCCCGTTACGGGGTGAAATCGATATTCTACACGTTCGGTTACAATTAATACGCTTTACGATGACAAAATTGCCATTACGTTTATTGGATCTGCTAATGTAAAAGTCGTTCAGCGTTATTCGTTCATCCTATGTTGTAATTGCCAAATGAGACATTTCCAAGTGTTTTATACACAATTGCATTGTTATAACGTAGTTATTTCAGATATATTTTGGAAGTTTTTTTTTCAGTGTTAACACTAAATACAATATAATACAGCTTAACGCCTCTAAATTTATTACCAGTGCGTACTATTTTTTTTTTAACTATGAACAGAGTGGCCAGGGAAATCGGCAGTGGTCAGGAGTCGCCGCTACTCTTTATAACATTTACAAACTTATCCGAACAGAAATGTAAATAAAAATCTAACTCAGTATTAACCATACCTATATTAAAGACCTAGAGTAAATAATGAAATATTTAGAATTGTGTATACCTGGTGATCGAACCCGACACCCTCACTGACTGGCGCGATGGTCTAGGATATAGGTCGCATAAGCTACATATAACACAGCTTAAACAAGGACGTTGAAACTCTGCAGGTAAACGGTACCGTGTAAATAATCGTCGAAAACTGTGATTATAATTTGTATACGTAAGTATATACATAGTTGGTTGTATAAGAAAATTGCATGGCATGCGCTAACGAGCGCACACCCGGGCATGTTTAACGGTGTAAGTGCTTTGGTAATCAAGTCACTCCTGACGGGTTGCGTTAGCGCCTACGTCCACGCCAAGCTGTTACGCGCGCTAATTTAACATAAAATACCTACTAATATGTTTTATATTAGTATTTTATGTCAATTTTAATTTTCATGTAGTGTTTTAGTATTAACCAGTGAAACGTGGCAGTGGCCGTCTCCCCCTTCGTGGATTACAGGCCTACTGTCACGTAGGCTATATTAAAATTGATATTTGATTTTAATAATTTTATTGTTAACTCTCAATGATAATGGTGCCGCTTCCACCTACCCGATAGTGTTTTCAACGAGGCGACGGTGCTGAGATTCGTTGAACAAGAATATTATGCCATTACCCACATTAAAAGACGGTCTAGTGGATACGCAAGTTCTATATAAACCGAGCATCACGTGTTGCGGGATTAATTCAGGCGTAGATTGTACAACAGTTATAACAATGGCACTACATTTGATTTGCTAAATGTCTACAAAATCAGTATCTCCAATATAACATACATTTTATATATAAAAATACTTGTTAAGATATTTGCATGAGCAGTGCAACATTTACAAGAGACACCGCAATTTAGTTTCAATACAAAGTGGGCCAAAACTGCTGGTAAATAACAACATTGAATTTTTCTAAAACCGTTGTAGAAATCGGGTCGAACTGCAACATGATGTGGAAATATGTCGTACCGCAAAGGTGACTTTACCGGAAGACAAAGAAATGATTCCGAAGACGTTATATACACACAATAAAAGCGGTTTGCGATCAATTCAAATAGTTGGAATATTTTTTTACATACGCGTGGGATTCTCTTCAACGAGCTGTTTGGAATCATCAGCCACCTGGAGACTGTCAGAGATCCGGGAAGCCACCATTCAGGAATGGGACAAACTACCTCAAGAGTCGCTCGATAACTTAATACAAAGCCTGCCCAGAAGGTTTTCCGCATGCGTTAGAGCAAGAGGAGCAGTTATTTTATAATATTTTTTTAGATAAGTGCATATCAGAATAAAGAAATAAAATTATTTTGCTGAAATCTTCAATAACCACTTTTCGAAACGTATTGATTAACTTATGGTTATAAAATAAAGGATTCCTTTTTTGATTTCAAATCATGTCTTTTCAAATTTGTAACATGTTCCAAAAAGATTATCATACTGAAACACAAACTATATACTGAACCTAACAAAAAATATTTAAAGTTTTCAAAGAGACCGCGAACTTTTTTCTATGTGTATGTGTATTTCGCAGGGTTCAAATATCACATTGCTTCCGAGGAGAGTAGACCTTATTATTTTTTTGCGGAGATACTTAACCGGTCGAGTTTACGAGTACCTTAATACCCTAAGGATAATACCCCAATTAAGACGTAACGTCCACAAGAAGTAGCCGCGATCATCCACGACGTGCGTAGGCGAGATTTAAAAAATTTGCAAACAACGAGACGGGATACATCTCGATAGTGTTATTAAAAAAAAATCTAATTCAATAATTAGATGTGTGTTGCATATAATAAATGATCAACAAAGTAACTCATGCATATTCATAATTTAAAAATTGCATAAAAAATTCGCTCTTCATTCATAATGCACGTGGTTTTTAACCTTAATCATTCTTATTCAGATCGGAGAACTTTTGTATGGGTTCATGATAATGATAATGTTGTTGATGATAATGATGATCATGATAATGATATTGATTTATGATATTGATAATGATGATACTAATAATGAGAATGATGATGATAATGATGATATTGATAACATTGATAATTATGATGTTAACAATGATGATGATAGTGCAATGTAATGTGCTAGATAGAAACGCCAAAATAAAAGCTTTGAAGCACGGTAACGTAATAGCCCAGACACTAGCTTCAACAGATTCCATTTATTAGTTTTTGTTTAGTGACTATTATCTAAAATTGTTTAAACTTGTTAGGCTTAGCACAATTATAATTCTAACACTACCTTCCATAGATTCCATTTATTAGGTTTTATTTAACGACTAATACCTAAAATACTCATAGCTTTAACTTGTTACGCCCAGCACAATTATAATTCTGCCTATTCCAATATTCAAACTAGACCGCAATTTCTTAAGTGTTATTAAAAAACTTATTAAAGTTCTTTCTATAGACGAAAGAGAGGATATTAACATATCTCAAGCGTCGCTCTCTAGACGTCGTCGGGAGGACATTAAAATGCATATCGTACGTGAGGGAATCATTTCGTAAAATATCATTATTATATGAATTAAGAAACTACAAATTACGACATTGCATAATTTTTAGATGAGAATATTCGGGTGAGTTAAAAACAAATTGTTAGTAAAATTCTAAATAAGTTCATTATGAGTTCTATGTAGATATTTCAACTAATAGCGCGCGACATATGTGTAAATTACACTCGCTCTCGCTCCAGCGGATTTTCAAATAGTAATATGCTCAAAGTTAAATTGAGCTCAATAAATAATAGCGTTACAATAAAGAGACGTATGTATAATTAACTATATATAACGTGTGTAGGCTTTTAAGAGCTAAAAGGGTACTATAAAGCTTTCCTTTATTCCCAAGTGCTTTCATTTGTTCCGATACCTATTGATATTAGATGTTAAGTTATTATACTCATAGTGTCTGATCTAAATCAATTAAATATAAACTAAATTATAAAATCATTTTATTCAAGGCCTACTCATATTGTCTCAGGGAATAAGCTTCAGATGAATAAGTCCAAACCCAAGTAGTCATTACAAGTAGTCATTGCGCTTTTCCGAAATTTCTCATAACTTAAACAAAATGATGGTCAAACATGCTATTATTAAACTTGGCATGCGGTAGTAATTTTTTGCATTTAGTAAAGTACCTGTAAGTAGTAAATTACTTAGTAACTTTATTTTTGATTTGATTAATTATGTAATATTAGTGGCTGTATCTACATCTATTTAGAATTTTATCGCATGTTCCTTTGGTTGTTTCGCAGGGTACGTAACCAATAACGGTAATCTGATAACACTTGGCTTCGATTATCATTAACGAGGATACAATATAGTTCAGTTGCAAAGTTGCGTAGTTACATATTATAAACAAACGTTTGTCATATAACGTGACATCACGCCTGCCATCCCGGAAGAGGTAGACAGAGGTGTGTAGTAGACTCCTAAATTTCATCAGTTACGTTTACGTCCAGCTACGGAATAGGGGGTAAGCCGGTTTATACACTGGGCACGTATCTAGACTCCGAACTAGTACAGTACTAGAAAATTTAACTTAAGAAAATCCAGTAGTGCCCGACCCGGGATTGAACCTACGACTTTTAGATCCTCAGTCGCATCTGCAAACAACACGATCAACGAGGCAGCCATATATTCCTTAGTAGCGTACGTACGAAGTGTTGGTCGTGATTATTACGAGACAAATCCAACTTTATGTTCAGTTAAACGCTTATTGTACCATCATGCACATAAGTGCTTTTTTAGTATAACAAACGAGGTACAATTAAAAAGAATGTGTTTTTGCTTTTATATAAATACCTTTTTATTACACATTTTCAACAGTTACATACCTCTTAATATAATTATAATAAAACATGTTAAAGTTTACGCATAATATCGTATCATCACGCTCTTTTTCCTAAGGGCTAGCAGAGGAGTGTATTACAATCCCACGAGTCACCGGCTATGTTGTACGACACACCGAGCGCAAATCAAAGTGCAAACCTGACGTTAATAAGCCAATGGCTATTAGAGTTTTACTATTCGACGGTCTGTAACCATGTACAAATATGTATCATATATGTATTCATGAATAAATTACGTGGAGACTCAACTGACGTACATATGTTTTAGCGGCAAAGCCCGATTAGTTTCAGACTTAGGGTCTTCATGAGCGCGAGCTCGTCGTAGCGAGGTCGCGGCGACTAGACTAGATTTTTGGGGGCTTATTTTTTATTACTATTGTTCATACACAAACTGTCTCGATTGTCGATGTATAAAACTAACATTCCACTAAAAATACGGAACGTACCTATTAAAATAGCAGAAGGAATTATATAGCAGTAATACTTAAGAGAGTAGTGAAAGTGTCCAGTTGATGATTGCAGATCTTAACTATGTAGATTGTAGGGCACTAGAAGGAGAAGAAAAAGAGAGAATAAGTCTTCCGTGAACTTGATGAAGTCAGGAACTTTATGTCGACTATTCCATCCAGCTTTTGCCTGTAGTCATTCGCAGATCGTCATTCCATCTGGCTGGTGGGCGTTTGTCGTCCTATGTATACGTGTTGTATAATCTTATAATTGTTTCTATGTGTAATTGGTATTAAGTTGTTTTTACGATACTCTTATTAGTTAAAAGGATAAGTTCAATCATGTTATTGGTCATGTAAATAGAATCGAATAACAATGTGAATCAGCGTCATCTATTTCTTAACAGTTTACGTGGTATAAATTGATAAAATACTCATACTTTTTACTTAATAAAACTAAATAAAAAATGAAACTTACTTAGATCAATTTGAATAGAAAAAACTATCAAAATACAAAAACTAGTCAAATTCGTTACTGTAGTTCCGGAGAAACCAATTGTATATATAGGACAATTGTTCGTTTAAAGTAATAAATAACACAGTTATGCGTTACATTCGAAAATCTCTTAACATAACGTATCCAGACAAAGTCGTAGGCGTTTTCTTTTAAGGGCTTTAAGAAACGGGCATATATATTTATTCAATCACAAGCCAACGTATGTATACTGGTAAATTAGAGTAGTAACATAAACCACATTGAATTTTCCTTGTATAAAGGGCGCTCAAATAAATAAAGTTAACTACTGAAATACATTTTATCACTGTAAAATAAGTTCTATTATGACGTCCGCTGCTTTGTTTATTGACACGAGCGCGCATGCAGCGATGCGGCTGCATTGCGACATGCGCGTGGCGCGGGTCAAGTGTGCATCTTATTCCAGCCATTTGAATTCAGAAACACACTTGACCTACGCTACGAAGCACAACGTAAGCCCAGTTAAGCGTGGGCGTTACATCAATGAAAAATATATTTTTATACCCACTACTGTTATTTACTTTCCCCTTGTTCATGACATTTAATGTAAATTTAGTTATAAAACTGTTTTTGACATTCCGAGTTTATATGTGAATTGTAAGCATGATAGACAGATTAACAATGATTGACTATTCGTCGTTGGTGTAGTTTGCAGGCGCGTTTGCGGAGCAAAGTATTATGGGTTCAAATCTCGAGTTGGGCGCTATTTTATTTTCTAGTAGTGAAACGTAGTCTGGATACGCGGTTAGTGTATGGTAATAGACTCATCACCTATTCGGTAATGGGATGTAAATTGAACTGGTGAAACGTGGGAGGGTAGTACTACTCCTCTGCCTCCCTCTTCGGAGATTACGGGTTGTGGTGGTGTTTTTTAATATATTTATATCAATTTTCGGAAAAAATAAAGCAGTGTAGATCTCGTAGCAAAAGTTCCTATGGCATCGTTATTCAACAGACGGTTGTCGCTCTATGTATTCCGTCAGTAAATAAATATATCTGTAATATTTCGTGAAGTAAAATATTCCAATAAAGTATTCTTCAAGGATCGCAACAACGGCATCGCGTGGATCACATTGTTGCCGCGTTAACAAAAGTTAAATTATGCTTCCGGAGCCTTTGAATCGAAGCAATGTAAGAGATATTTTATAGAATTTTACGTTGAAAAAAATTCCGTACTAATTCTCAATCGTTCATTTAAAATGTTTCATATAATAATGCTTATAAGATATCACTGGATAGCTTACCATTAAAATAAGTGGAACGCAGCCATTGGATACATTTAAATATAGAATAAGAAAAGGGAAAACGAAATCTGAAAATGAATAGAAAAGCTTTAAGGTTCGGTGAGAATTTTTCTCCTCCTTTGTCATAATTTGTAGATGTGATGGAAGGTATGTTCAGATTTCACCTGCGAGAACACTATTAAATTTGCTGATTGTATATATATTACGAGTATCTACCTAAATTAACATAAAATTAACACAGTGTATCTACACTGTCTCGGGAGGCAATATCTTTGGACACGGCGCATGAAGACTTTACGAATTATTATATTTAGATTGCCAATGAAAAATTCTTTAGTAGACGTGTGACATAATTCTATTTCAACTTTAAATAATATCAGAATAACGTTCGTGCAGTTTTTATTATAAACATTCATTTATATTTAATTTATATTAATTGAATGCACATGTACATAAGTAGATACCGGCTGAACTGATTGTTATTACCATTGTTGCTTGTTGGCTGAATAATTTTTGAGATTTAGTTATCGCCACGTACTCGCTGTAATGTGTGAGAGCGCATGAAGAAGGTTCGTATAGGTTCGAAACTACCTAGTTGTACAATCCTGAAAAAATCTACAGCAGTTAAGCCGGTATATATGTATACCTAAAATAATGTATGTAAGTACTCACAAAACATTATTATATTAAATTTAATGGAACAATCAACGCAATATTTTTTTTTGTAGGTTACCGGTATTAGATTTCATTAACCGTCCATTCGTATGACAATAAATACACACTATAATCAACTCAGTCAATTGTTTTAATAATGAATTCATAAATGATTGCTAATTATGTATCTAATATCTTTTGAATGTTTATAAAAACGGATTTTATTTAGCAGCGAAACAATAGCCTTCTATAATGATAAAACAACTGTTTAAGCTTTCGAACATGTAACGAAGTTTATACATTTTGTTTCAAAGAATAATATTTATAAAGATAATGTATGAAGGGCTAATAATCTCTTTGCTTAGCGAAAAAAATATGTAGTAAAAAGCCTTTGTTAATGCGTGATTACTATACAGCTGATTTCAGATTTTTTAGGTACACTATTTTCAAAGCCGCTGCTTACTAATCTAGATATTATTGTTTAGTGCTGTGGTTAGAACATTGGCATTATTTTAGATAAATAAATTACAATACGGTCATGTTGGTTGCAAGTGCGACTGCTAGTCGTTAGGTCCTGGGTTCAAATCCCGGATCGGGCGCTATTGGATTTTTTTAATGTAGATTTTCTGATAGTGGCTCGGAGTCTTGCATTGGGCCCGGTGTATGCCTATAGGCTCCATAGTGGGACGTAAATGTAACTGGTGAAATGTGGGAGTATTCTACATTACTGTACCTACCTCTTCGAGCATTACAGGCGTGATGATACGTAAATTAAAATATTAGTATGAATTTTATTAAACAGAGGTGAGTGTAGAATTTAGTGAATTCCTAAGATTTTGCTTTTAGATTTGATCGTATTGCAAAATAAATAAATATCATCGCAATTAAATTTAAGACCAACCATTAATATTTCCATTGACAATTTGTATTAAATGTTAAAATTTACAATTTAAGGTAAAACGCAATGGAGGCTGTCGTAATGGGTAACAGGGCACAAAAGGTTTTTCTTGGAAATCATTGGAAGTTGCAAAACCCCGGGGCTAACAATATCCGTCCAATCTCTAGCGTATTTTATTTCTGAGCTCTCACAGGTACTGTATATGTTGTACTAGGCACAGTTTTTCTCAGCGTTTTTAGTACACGCTCCTAGATACTAGTCAAAGAGTATAATAAATAAATTTCTAGATAAAATTATTCCACTACGTATATCAGTATGTCTAAACGTAAAATACGTTATGTTAATTGGATTTATAAATAGCTGCACACCACGATTTTTTATTCAAAATTCACCAGGATCAAT
>DWFO01001136.1:0-16793 GCA_018246595.1 Mimoniades nurscia nurscia | reverse complement strand
GGGGGGTGTTAGCTTTATTACACTTCGCACTGAATGACTTCCTCCGACGTCCTTGAAGGCTGCCAAATGTTCATACGTCCTGTCAACGACCGGCGTTTCCTGAGTTGTTTGCTGGTTACACTTTGCTTAATTAAAAATTAAAACAGTGTCAGACTTAAAATTAATAAAGCAAAAAAAAACAAGTACACAATGATTTATTCGAAACCCCTTTTTTTGTAAATACTCTTAATTAACAAATGAAAACCCCAAAACAGAGTGTATAATTTAAATTGTAACAAAAATACATAATCGCATATTTAAAATGTATTAAGCCCGCAATAAATCAACTTGAGTGCTCAAAAAAATCATGTTAGCATACCATTCGGTATTGTTTATTTATATGACACAAATAAATAAAAGTGAAATAAGATTAATAAAACTTATTTTGAAGGGTACAATATTTATGATAAAGATAATTATATACGTACTCCATTATTTCTTATTAAGTTTGTTTGAAAAAAGTAATTTTTCAAATGCAATGTTAAGTATTTTTTAATTATTGTAACACGTTCCAAGGAAGGAGTAGGACTTATGTTTTCATTTATTGCCCGGGGGGTGGGGGGGGGGTATCCATCCTGTATATTCGTTTATATGAGTGTGTCATACCAAGGGATATTCTGGGCGAGTTGCGAGTGGAAAAAAATACTCACATTGTTGCCAGCCGCAGAGTTAATATTTAAGTGCGTCTGCACAGTATCAAAATAATATTAAAGAACAATCCCCTATGAAGTTAGTGTAATGGAATATTTAGTTATTTATTTATTTATTAATTTTGTAATCCAACAGTATTACAAACTGTACAAAATGAGTATAATATCTAATTAATTATAATAATAAGACCAATTTATTAAACAACTGTTTGCCGATTTCTTGTGTCTTTTGTGTATTTAAAGAAAATTTCCTATTTCGTAATATAGGTACACTCTTATTATACAATCAAGTACCTACTTCAACATACACAATTACATATCAACGTATATGTGTCAACGGATAATGATAAAACCTACAATTAGGATAAGGCTTACATACCTACGGGTCCTTCTTTATCTGTGCCATTAGTTTTAATCTGTATGAATCATTATCGTATATGATGTAGGTGTAAAGGGCATCAGCAGAGAGTCAATCTGTTTATTACACGCTTAAACATATTTATTTTGTTTTTCACTTTTTCGTATTTGAATGTGAAGAAAAAAAATTACATTTTTGTGTTTTATGTGTGTTTCAATAAATGAATTATCTAACATCTTAAGTAGTGCGATGCAGTTCGGCTTCGTAGTCATTGATTGAAACACGCTTAATTACAAAGTTCCCCATAAGTAACGAGTTCCTCACAAGTTCCTTAGTCCTCATATGTAGCGAATTGGTTGAAGCATTCTTTTGAAATCCGAGTCCGGCATGACACTGAAAGATCGGATAACATCGAATGTTCTATACCTGTTTCTAAAGTATCACAATAGCATGAATCACGCATGCCTAAATAATAGCCACGTCTCGCCCGAAGAAGAATACGTCGCCCGGCCCTTTGGGTTCTGATGGTATCAGGAAGACAGCGGGAAACTAATAGAATCCAAAGGCATAAGGAAACCGCGCGAAGTAGCGCCGATCAGGAGAGCTTATGTCCAGCAGTGGGCCTTGAAAGCTCGATGGATCGATATATGTACACATCATACATTTGAAAAAATGTATATGTATTTATATCTTTTTATGTTATGTTTATGTATATTTATATTTATGTTTTTATACGCATTTAATTATACTTATATTATATCGTAGGCAAATGTCTATGTAGGTGTCGACGGGAATAGTAAGCGTTTGAGGTATTTTTGCTATTAATAAATCTATTTCAGTGCTCGCTAATAAATGTACAAAAAGAGGACGCTAACAAAACATTTCTCAAAGTCTAATTGTCTGCCAAATGTATATTTTCCGAATGACCGGGTTCTTATATTATTATACCCTTGTGGAACACAGTGGAACAGAATAATAATTAACCAGCACAAAAATATTGTTAGATCCTTTAAAATAAACATTTTATATATTGGTAATTGTTCCAAATAGTACATTTTTCACAGTTACAACAAGTTCAGAATGAAACTGCATATTGTACTCGTAGTAGGTACCTACATATTTTAATCGAGAATAACAACTTTTTTTTGCGCTACGTAATAAGGATGTGTTTTGAAACTCATTGAATATTAAAAGTAAGAAATCTTTTTTTTAATAATAATTATATCAAATACAAATCGTATACGAGTATACCAAGAACTCCACCGCGCGATTTAAGCGTCCGGCCTTCTATGAAATACTTGACATGGTACTTTGTAACGTACACGAATGTGACAATGCCACTTTGTTGCGTAAGCTTGGGTTGCTGGGGGTTCCGTATGAACAGCGCCATGTGTACCGATGAAAACTATGGTATTCGTACCGCAGACAACCGCTCATATCTCGGTAGACACCCCTTTGACATCAATGAAAAAATAACAATATTTCGAACAGTGGTAATGTCTTATGGCTGGCCTGAATATTAAAATATTCTTACGCACTTTTTATGTTCTTACGTGCTTCTTGAAGAGTACGTTTTATTCCCATAGGAAAATACAAAAGATATTATTGTTGTTTAATGCTCAACTTTATTAATTTAATTCAGCAGGACTTTATTGTTTTAATTATTTATAAACGAAATAAAATTAATTTCAAGCAATTTTTGGGTTTGTAAAATTTTAAATATTATAAAAAAAATCTGTTGTCCATTTTTTACTTACACTCACCGATGCGGTCTGGTAACGGCTGGTTATACATGTATAAAATAACATACGTGATAATATTTTAATACATGCATTTTTTTGTTAAAATCGTTACCTGAATAAAAATATGAAACTAATTTATTGGCAGAATGCAGTCGAATAAATTATGATAGTGTTTCGTCTGTCTAAAATATTTCAAAATTGCTATTCTCTTATTGACGCGACATCAAAGTAACTGTGTCGATTTATTTATGCTTTATTGTCAGTAATAACGGGCGGACTTAATATCAATTGGCATTTTCCACCATCTACCATTATCGCTCTAGATCGCTTGTTACTAAAATATTTTTTATAATTAATTGCTAACTCCAATTGTGTTTAGCTTGGAGAAACATCCATTATCTGCGAAGATGTTGGCAGAGGATTGGAGGACACTCCCGCTATGGAACAGGTGAGCTATTGCCATACACGAACTGTGTATATATCCAGACTCCGTACCACTACTAGAAAATCTAAATCAGAAAAATCTAATAGTGCCCGACCCGGAATTTGAACTCAGAACCTCCCAATTTCTCTTCACGTTACAGACGGAGCAGTAAGCGTAAAGCTAGTGCAGATCACAAGTAAAGCTGGTTACACATATGTACATATACGATGTACATTGTCGCAGGTGTTACAATAATTACACTACATGTCTATTACGTAATAATCCTTGACATAATTATATAAATGACGATAGGAACTTTATAAATTAACACCGCACTAAACAGTTACTTGTTATTAATGGGAGCGTATATTAAGTAATAGGTGTTAGCTTGACCTGTGCTCGTAGACATTCTAAGGGCACGCGTAATACATTTGTAAACAATAAAAGGTGCAAATGAATGAGTGTTATTCGGTCGGTAGTGGAATCGCTGTTCGAAGGCACCACCGCGCCGCGCTCGTCAATATGGAGATGCGGGTGAAGTGGGTTCATGGCGGTGTATTTTATTTACCATTAAAACATCATCATCATCAACTTTACGGTTAACACGTAATCCCAGTAATACAGCCTCGTTCATTTATAACATTATTTACATAGTTGCCTATATAAATGAATCTCTATTTACGTTTGTCATCGCGTCACGAGTGAACGGATGGAACGATTTGGCTAATTTTGATCTGGAAATATATGTGGAAGCTCAGGGAAGGTTTAAGCAGTAAAAAAAAATGACAAAATAGAATAATAAAAAAATTATGAAAGAAAAATCATGGTCAAAAATTCCGCGCCATTTGCTAGAAACGAGAAGGACTAGCTAAAGACCACCGTTTGTCATGACAATGACAACTATGTCATGACAATGATAGTTGTCATGACAACTGGGCTGCCAATATAACAATCGATGAAATAAGAAAAATATCAATACCAAATAATAATTATTAGTAATAATGAAATATTTGTTAATATTAATAATGATGGATAAAATACATATTATGAAAGAAAAATAATTTTCCCAAAATGTTCCTGGATTTGGTATTCTTAGAATTTTATTAAAAAACAATATGATAAATGATGGACACGATATATTTACTGATTGTGAAATAGAGAAAAATGAAAAAACTTAACCGCGTATCAGCAAGACATGATGACGACTGCAGAGTAGTATGACTAAAAACGCACATTTAATATGTAATAGATAAGTATAGATAGAAGATAGAGTAAAGTTGCAATCCTGACTGTTGGTGAAGAGTGGGGGAACAGCCGACATTGTGTTTGCACGGTGTGGGCCAACGGAGCATTGTGAGTCCATTAACTGATGAATGACGTGAAATAGCAGGAGCAGGGCGCCGCGATGGTGTGACACGAAGTAAGGCCACTTCGTGCCATACCATCACATTTTATTAGTCCATGATAAAATAATAATGTTTTGTTACATCTCAACACTTTTGATCCAAAACAGCCATTTGATCCAAAACTAAACAGCAAGAGAACTTGTATTATGTTGACCAGATAACTAATGAACTACATATAAATATAGAAATATATATTTATATACACGTCACGCCCATAGTCCCCGAAAATAAACTACAAAATCAATACTTGTGCACATCACACAAATATTTATACTAAGTATCGAACCCACGAACCCCTGAGAAACAGCTAGGTTTACTAACCGCTGTAGTAATGGGCCAGTCGAATGTATTGTATGTATAAGCTCTCATATGGAATAAAAATAGACGTTATCTCTCTTAATTATCTATGGATTTAGGTCTGTAGTTATTTATCTACAAACGAGTATCTATTTATTAATTTAATGTCATGTTATCAAGACGAGATCGAAAGTTATAATAGAGCCTTTGTATCATTCTTGTGATATATGAAAATACATAGGTACATTATGTGTAACCGGAAACACGAAAATTCCAGAACCACTCGATTAAGTAGAATTGTACCAATATATGATTAGATAAAATGTTCCCATTTGTTAAATATTTAATTTTCATTCAAATGTCAACATGTTTCAAGGAGACATTCGAATTCACGTCACATCGAAACTTGGTGTCATTAGAACAAATTATGAGGCGGTAAAGTTTGCATAACTAGAATTGTTGCGATTTTTTACACCGACAGCTAAATAATTATACAAAATGTATAATATATATGTATAATTTATATTTGATTATAGACACAATAGTTAATTGATGAATACTAATATATACATATTTTTCTCTCCGGGTATGACGTCATCATAATCAGACGTTTCCAGTCCCATGCGTGGGTTGTGCTTGGTTCCTCTTAGAATAAGAAGGTTGAGGTAATATCTTGAAACGTTGTAAAGTGCAAATTAATTATTTATACACGCCCTTGAAATTATAACAAATAACAGAAAAGTTCACTGTTATGTCAAGTATATTTTTCTGTTATATTGTTGCTGTTTTAAAATTTTAGATATTGTTAATTCTCACTTTATTTGTGTTGTTTTGTAATTATTTTCACTTTTTTTAACGCCTTATTTTTATGTTACTCATGTTGGTCCATCTGTTATTAAACATGCCATTGAAATGTGACCATACGTAAATACATGTACAATCATGTTTGTTTTATATTGTAATGTCTGTAGATGGTCGTAAATAAAAATTAAAAGAAGAAAAAGGGCTGTTTAAGCAAAAAGCAGCATGTGGCGTGCCAGGATTCACAAAGCTCTAAAATTCCAACCACTTACTGCGCACATTTCAATATTAATGATACAAGTTGGTAATAAAAGCCAACATATTTTTTGTATGTAGATCATTATGCGTATTTTGCATTCACTAAATACCTCTACATGTGAAAATGTGTAGAAAAAAATACTTGTTCACCAAGATCTTTGTTAATAAATTATCGTCTATTAAGTAATGTAATTGGCATCTTGTATTCAATGCTTTATGGTTCATAATAGTTTAGACAGACGTTTTAATACAACACATGTCGTTCGTATGAAAATGTACAGATAACATTCGACGACAGTCTTGCGTGCGACGCGGTGCTAAAATTAGTCGTTGCTCGTATCAGGCGCCGTGGCTTAGTTGGTTAAAGCGCCTGTCTAGTAAACAGGAGATCGTGAGTTCGAATCTCGCCGGGGCCTTTCCGCATTGTTAGACGGTCATTTTTGTTATTTATTTATATAAACATTTTTCCAACTTATTAAATGAAAAACAATATTTTTCCATTCAGGACTTTAAATTTGTTTTTTTCTTGAATTGTTAATATTTGTTATAATTGTGTTAAAAATAATATAAAACAGTATTCTCATTATATGTATACAATACATTACATTTACTAAATACTGATGATGTAAATTTTCTAAATACAGATGATAACATTTGGATAAAAATAAGTACAAAAAAAAATTTTAATAAATCAAATAAGAACTATTCCAGAATACGGTTACGGTTTAAGACTTTATTTTTCTAAAGAACTTACAATAAATTCACTTGGAGAGAAATTAAACTTGTAAACAAAATGTATTTGTACCGATTCGCATCGTGACGAATAACAATAATTGTAAAGTACAGACAAAGAAGATAATCTTTCACCATTTTGTAAGGTAATAAATAAAAACTCAACTTACTACATAATATATTTTAAGGGGGTATTTTTCCAAATTATATACACTCTACATTTATTAAAATAGAACACGAAAATATTCATAAAGAAAACAATAGTAAGTTTGATATTGTAAAAAAAATTAACATGTTTTGTTTTCTTTTTGATTGTTTACTTCATCATACTAGGGCTCATTTACTTCTTCATGGAACCGAGTCCCGAGTCGTGGAGTAGTCGTCGATAGTTTCTGGAAAAGATGCAATATGAGACTACAAAAATTTAATTTTAAGACTCATATTACTGCTTATTGTTTCAAAGGCGTTCAAAATTTTCTAGACAATATTTTATGTTATTACCATTTCTTACTTTGCCTTACAATTTAGCAACATTTTAAAGCTAGGCCAACCATTCTGTTCGAAAGTAGTCATTACTTTTTCGTGTTATGTAATCTTAATTGACTTTCCTAACGTCAAATCCCGTGAATATTTCCTAATTCAGCTCAGCATGAGATAAGCGTGGGAAACACAAATAAAGATATTTAAAAGAATATGTTTTCTTCCGTGTGGTAGCGCCCTTACAAACTGTTCATTCAAGCTAAGTTTCATGCAAGTTGGAGGAAGCAATACAAATTGAGCTTGATCAAATTTTATTACTCTAACCTGTAATTGTGTTTTATTAGGGCCAATCAGATTTTTCGTCATATAAATTGTCCCGACGTCAATCAAGTTTGATAAATAATCAGATTGTTTACGATGAGCTGAAGGCTAAAGCTTACGAAGAGTTGAATAAGAGGAGCTCAGTGACGCGCTCTCGGAGAGGCCTATTTCCAGCAGTAGAAGAGAATAAGCTGCTGCTTTTGTCGCTGATGATGATGAAATTAGATTTTTCCGAATAGAATTTTGTAATCTTGTTAACCATGGCCGCAAGCATATAATTTTTCAATCCCCGCAAAGGAACAATTTATATTCGTAAAATTTATTGAACCTAATTTAAACAAATTTATCTTGAAGAAAAAAAGACACACGACCGTCCACCATCACTTTTTGTCAGTTTTCCACCCCAATTATTCCAATACAATTCCTCGAATACACAATGTGACGTTAACTTTAAATTTGCTTAAATGGTAAAAATTTGGGAAACTTACACATCTTTGAATTTTTTATTATTTTCATGTAAACATTTGCAGTATATTAACCAGTACTTGGTCATAATATCAGACTATGGCTTATTCTTAAACCGCAAGATTCGAATATGTTTAGTAAATATGGTGACTATCTCGAAGGATCCTTATACAATGTATATATTGTATTGATTATATTTGTTGGATGGATTGTTGGTTGGATTATTACGACCGCTTCCGACGGCCTAACCGAGCTCCACGTTCCAGAATGTTCCCGTCAGTGTTGGCATTTCATAGTATAATGTTATCAACCTGGATATGTAGATTGCTACATCTGTAGACTGATGAGGTTATTAATTAGAGACATATTTATCAAATTACAATTAACAATCAATGAAGTTTAATAATGTAACAGGAATTATGGGAGGTAAAAATCCTATAATAATTTGCATTCCCCTTAGTTAATGTGTCAATAACATTTTTTTAATGTTAAATGTTTCGTGAGTGTTTATGTATATGGTTGAGTGTTGGTCGCGATCCCGCTGCAATCGGTGGGACTGGGAGCTGATGTAGATGGACCTTGCATAAGTCCGTAACGAGTCGGGCCATCCCGAAAAAACATACGTGAGTTAATCTGGTACATAAATAGTCTTGTGTATGTATAACACTCATGAAACATTTGATAGTTAAACAATGATGTTAGTAAATTTTTATGTGATTATTATCAATATGGCCCTCATAGCACCCTGCCAATTCTATAAGGGCTTTGACTAGACGATATAATAATAATTAATAGAGTGACATTTCTGTAACCAATTCTCCTGCCTTCCTTTCTGTTAGTGATATTATTACGATTGGTATGTGATTATGTGTGTTTCGATGTACACCGATGCCACTAGTTTGGTAATGATCGTTTCCAATAAAAATATTATGAGAGTCATTTCCAATTTATATCAGGTCTATGGTAACGAATAACAATATGATTATCGCCTGCGGCTAGAAAGGATTAACACAATACCTCCTGTTCAATCCTTTTCAGCGCACAGACATCAATGCCCAATAAATTATCTGTTATACACGATCGTGAACAACATTGTTATTCGAACGTTTATCTCAATTCGAAACCTAAATATCTTTATTGAGTACTACTCATTGACCTTTAGAATTATTCGCTGACATTAATGAATAATTGTCGAGTATTAAGCTTAGCGCATATTCATTCGGACAACGGTGCCGAATCGCAACAATTCAGATGTGGTCGGTGCTATATGTTTTTACTGCATCTAAAAGTTTAACTGTACGGACACATTATATTATTACTAAGTTTTGACGTCAGAGAGATTTGACACATCTGAAAGCTGCAATAATTTTTCCAGCCTGGGCTCATTATAAGAATGAAGTTTTTATAATTAAAAATTATACATACTCAATGTTCATTCAAAGCATGTCTAACACTGTACAGTGACGAAATTACGTAATATTCTGGTATCCTTTGTTGGTGTTCTAAAGTTGTTTAAAACATATCTGGCAGTCGGTTTTTTTATTCCATTGAATATAAAACAGACAAACGGGCTATCCGAGGCCACCACTATTGATCCCCAAACCTAAACCTGTCACTAACGCGTAATAAACCTTAAAAAGCACGTGTAAAGAATATAAGTGGTGTCTAGATATTCGTCGCAAGCCTGTGTGTTGTGCATTAGTCGTTATTGTATAATGCATGCATATTATATAATGTATTCAGCGGTCTAAACGCCTTATCTGTAGCGATTACTTATTATTATCCTATTCCCTATTCCCAACTCGTACCTTACGTCAGACCTATCAGCTTAGATCAATACATAGCGTGCAGCTTCGATTTTCGACAGGGCTAATGGGTCAATAATCATTGACCCATTAGCCCTGTCGAAAATCGAAGATAAATTAATCAATTTAGTTACATTATTCCTAGTCTGATCGTTAATGTTCATTTATGTGACATGCAAATCGTAAGCATTTGACAGGATGTCATTATTCGGGAATATTAGAAACGCTAAATATTTAGCATTAAATGAGTACATGTAATATACGTCACTGGTCGAGTGCAGACTTTGCTTTCAGCAAGTTGGAAAGCAGTTGAAAGTAAATTTAGCCCAGTAAGGACGTAATCTTCGACTTTATATGTAGTGCTCCTGAGAATGTAGCTCAAACATATGGATCTTATTTAAAAATCAAGTTTCGCCTGACTGATGTAATAGAAAAACTTAGGATTCCGTTGAAAGTTTGAAATGGCCCCGTAACATAATGTTACATTGCATATCATTCGAATAAGGCGTAAAACGCTTCAACTATCGATCCTCAAAGATGCCATCATTTTCGAACTCCACTAATCGCAGAGACATTATGGCAGGTGGAGATACTCTGTTTCTCTCTGTGTGTCTCTCCCTTTGTCAATTCTCGATGGACGTTGATTAATATGACGTGGCAAGGGTTGATTGTCGTCGATTTGTTATACAATTACACAGTAGTTGGCTGGCAGAAAACCAGTGTAATTCAAGTACTGCCTCTCAATGGCTTCGTTAGGGCGCGTTCACTACTGTCGCTTTGCGTTTACGATTATAATATTTACGTGTAAATTGTACCGATGTCTCTATTGTACTGTGGTATATCACGTTTTAAACGTAACATCACGCCTGTATTTCCCCGAATTGGTGAGTAGAGAACTTTAGTACATTCTCACGATTTACCAAATTCACGTTTTACTCAATATTTTTTTTGTTGGTTTCAATGTTAGTTCATGACTTTGATTTCTATGCTAAGGAATTATGGGTTCTATATTTACACTGGCCTAATATTCGTGTAACGTGCAAGAGTATTCGTTACGTTCATCCCTATTGCCTCCTCCATCCGTTAGCAGCTATTTGGTTAACGTAGGTTAGTTTATTTATTGTTGCCGGATTACATACGAACCGGTAATTGGATTGTTCTGTCGTATGTGTAATTGAATGCTG
Source organism: Mimoniades nurscia nurscia (assembly GCA_018246595.1). Classification (NCBI taxonomy): domain Eukaryota; kingdom Metazoa; phylum Arthropoda; class Insecta; order Lepidoptera; family Hesperiidae; genus Mimoniades; species Mimoniades nurscia. The sequence continues at coordinate 5,831 of DWFO01001136.1, read as the reverse complement.
TGCATCCTTCCGGTGTGTCCAAACATTGATGAATGCTTACTAATTAATAATTCGTTTCCTGGCGCAACTACGCCTCTATGTATGTGTGACGCGAAGTGCTATTTTCCTTAGTAATTTCAGAACGCTTAATGTATTCTTTGAAGATACATAGATATACAAATGTATATACATAGTAAGATAATTGTCTACGGTTAGATGTTCTGGGTGTTCCAAGTTTTCTCTTATTGCACTGTAAATTTGGTTGGTACATGACGGTGCCATGATTACTTTATTTTTATGTTATAATACTTCTCAGCGTTGATTAGCACGTTATCGGATGCTTATGGAATAGTTTGTTCTTTAGAAAATCACATTAACAAGGGGATGGTAAGATACATATGTTGCCTTTGTGCTCAAAGATTAACAGTACGATCATAATGCCCGATAGTGGAGTATTCCGTAACATTCTAAAACTGTACAATTTCTTTATCTGTCAGTCATAACAACAGATTGTAATACTGGTACTAGTGGTGAAAAGTAAAAATAATTACCTATCTTTTTTTAATCCGATGAGTAGATAGTGTAAAAATACGTGTGTAAATGCCCTTACATCGTTGCACTGGAGATAATTGTGTCAGCGTCTACTGTTTCTTTTTTATTATTGCTTTGTACACGAGTAGGTACTCGTGTTACGTTCGTTAGTTGCAACCGATTATGTAAAATATATGATAATTCCATAAATTCTCTTTGGGGGAGGGATTTTACGCTTTTTACACCATTTGGACAGGCTCATGTCCAGCTGTGGACTAAAACACCGATGATGATAATGATTGTTACGCTTAATATGAATTTAATAAAGCTTTGTAACAATTAAACGACGGGGTTCCTTAGAGCGGCAAAAATAACAGAGTAAAAAAAGAACAGAACCCCGTAGAAAGTTTCTTTTTATGTTGACTAGTTATATACAGCGTAAAAAATAAATAAATAAAACAGGTGAACGAGTTTATTTTCATATTTAACAAAATGATACAATTGATGACCATTGTAGGTGGGTTACACTGTCACACGCTGTTGAGAACATTACAACACCTGACTATAGTGTTTTTGTATTGATATTTTTAATAAAAGAGTTTAGAAAACAAGATAATATATGGTCTACATAGTTCTCTTAAAGTGAGCTCAAAGACGTTACATTTCTTTTGTATACAAAAAGTGCTCCGAACTAGCCATATATCACAAAAGCGAAATAAAATCATGACACACCAGCAGATATCTCATTCGTATGCTTAGTTGCGACTTTTAAAACTTTTCCTCGTTAGACTAGGGGTACATTTTCCCTGATACCATTATCCTCTCCCTTAGAATGTAAAAATATACAGAATACGAACCACGCGAGTACCTTATAACTGCTCTAGTCTACCGTATCAGCGTTCGTTTTGTCTGTTATGACTCGCTTGTCTGGGTTTATTTGTGTAAGGAGTTCATTGGAATTGGATGAAATGTAACTGGGTAAAGAATTCACATAAAAAGCACTGTGCAATACTATCACAAATCGAAATGATACGTCATTAACATCATCAACCGTTTCATCACTTCTCCCTTGGACATGGGTGTCCCCCTTGAATGAGAAGGGTTTTGGCTATAGCCTACCACACTTAACAAGTGCCGGTTGGCAGACTTCATACGTTATAAAAAAACATCATGAAAAAATCTAAAATGTGCAGGTAGGTTACCTTGCTATGTTTTCGTTTTTTTTGTTTTTGCTATGCTTAATTTGCTTTATACCAAATTGCATTTCAAGATAAACTGCATATAATTTTGTAATAAAGCAAGTGCGAGTCGAGTCAGGATGTGAATCCTAAACCTGCCTACGTTTGGTACAAATTCCTACATAAATTTAATTCTTTCTATGACGCATTCTACATTTTCTATATTCTCAGCATCCTTTATACTTTTTCTTTATTCGTAGTTCACAAGTTTTTATTTACTGTGTACGAAGTCGAAGTTGCCGCGCGCTCGTATTTCTTGGAGTGTTATTACCTCTCTCGCCCGCGGCTCCGCCTTCGCCGCGCTCCTCAATAAGCTTCGCCGTTATCTCCTATGTTATACTATTGGTTATACTACTACTACTGTAGAGCTATTGGTTACTTTAAATTACCGCTCTCGAACGTAAATCAAAATAGACACTGTACGTATTTCCTTTCAACGTTTGCGTGTCACTCGTTTTTCGTTGTTGTTTTTTTCTATTTAACGATCGCTTGTAACTAATTAGAGAGAGCCCTTCCTGTAAATACTCGTAAACCCTACGCCGTGTAAATTACTACCGACGGCGATAAGTCATGACATAGTTCAAATTTCAAACTAAGCACCTCCCCTAACGACGCCGGCGAAGTGTATAGATTAATTTGAAGATAAGAGAGCCGAGGTTTTTTCATTGGTTTAATACGGTCTGGGGTGCGAAAAGAGCAATTTGCCGCGCCCTCGCGACGAACGTCGAAAGATTTGTAGGTGAACTTTATAATCACCACATAATTGCTGGGAAGTGGCGGGAAACAGAACGGGGTGTTAATAGAAAATTTGTGTCCAACATTTATAAAGAAACAAGAAATCAACAAAAAAATGGCTAGGAAGAAATCGTATTTATAAAGGACTATTTATAAAGCACATTGGCATAATACCCAATTTGCCAAGTTATTGCAAAAAATGTATAACATTTGTTTGTTTTTTACACCTGCGTAATGTCAACGGGTGATGATAAGTGAATATGAGCGATAAGGCACGAGGGAACGAACCAGTCATGTGCATGTAAAGGTCAGGAGAAGATTGTAGTACACCCCCACCACCAGTTAGGTTTACGCCCGACTGTGGATTACGGGGTGAGCCTATTGCTATACACCGGACACAAATCTAGACTCCGAGCCACTACTACAAATTCTAAGTTAGGTTGATTTGAACCAAGGACTTCTCGGTCGACATTCGCGCTTGCAACCACTTGACCAACAAAGCAACAGAACATTTTTGGAAATATCCCTAAGTCACCTGGGTTCATCCTAATTCATTCTTTTTTAATCCGCCGCCAACAACGCGTGCTACTTAAGTTTACAGACCTACGTAACTAATTAATTCGATTCGACGGATTCGAACGACAAACTCCCGAAGTCAGACTCTCAAGCCGGAAACACTACGACATGTTTGTTGAATTACGCTTATTATTTCTGTCACAGTACGGAAACCATCACACCCTTACGTGGTAGCAAATGATTTTTTTGTCTGATGCACTTAGTATCTAACGTAAAAACACGATAAGCGATAAGACGCGCGAATACTCCATTCCAGATGAATATATCTCTAACAACAAAATATTGCCTCATAGTGGAGGTTTCGAGTGTGGCGGAATTGTAGATAAGAACAGAGTAAATCTCGATATTATTATTTACGAGTCGTCGTGTTAAGCTCATAGCTCTTTTCATAATAATTAGCATGTCATTAAATTTATTTATTCCACGATCTCTTTATGATAACAAATAACATGAACAAAAGGAGCAGTGTCGGTGTATGTGTGTGTGTTTGTGTGTGTGTGTGTGTTTGTGTGTGTGTGTGTGTTTGTGTGTTTGTGTGTGTGTGTGTGTGCGTGTGTGTGTATGTGTGTTTTTGTGTATGTTTAATAAATGTTAAATATTCAAACGCTGCATAATGTAGTGTGATTATAAATTATCATTAATGTGATTTTAAATAAGCATTGGATAATGGGGCACGCTGTTACATAATAATTATTGTTGTCCGTAGAGAATAGTCCGCTGGGCATACACCTGCGGTAATTACTTGTTATCTCTCTCTAATTACAAAAAGCCTCGCCTCGGTTATGAAATAGAGTAATCAGCATAATCAGAGGAATAATCGTTCCTCTGTCGTACGGCAACCTGTGTGTATACGTTATCGCCCGGAAATTTGCATGTACTCGTATATGGAAGACGCCTGATAGCTCAGTGGTTAGTGACCCCGACCACTGAGCCGGGGTTGTGGGTCGATTCCCACCCGAGAATAATATTTGTTTGATTTGCATGTGTAAATGTTGTATGTGTAAATATCTAATTTGATTTATATGTGTAGGTAGGTACATATGTATGTTTGTCAGTTGCATCGTTATCATCTAACCAGCCAATTCTAATCCGACTTCCGATCGAGAAATCCTAGATACAAATCCTGAGTCGGGGATTATTGGATTTTCCTAACATAGATTTGCTTGTAATGGCTCGGAATGTGTGTATTTCAATCGGATGTATTTCAATCGACTGAACCCATGTTCCATTGTGGGACGTAAACGTAACCTGTGAATCGTTGTAGTGTAGGTACTGCACTCCTCTACCTACCTTTTCGGGGATTACAGGCGTAATGTTACGTTATACACAACAGCATGGAATGTCACAGTATAAACATAAAATGTAAGGTAAACAAATTTGTTTCTTGGAATCAATGTTTTTGTGGTTTTTTTTAAATGTTGAATTTTTTATTTAATTTGAATTTAATTGTATGACTTTATGACATATACCACACCCATTGAATAAAATAAATGATTTTTTGGGAGACCAAATCTATTCATACGTATCCCATATAGTTTCGTCCAAAGTGCCGAAACATCTTCGTGTATCAAATGCGTATTGTATGTACATAGTAACGCACGTGAATTAATTAAATTACATATCACCCTAAGACGGTTGTCCATTGGCGAGTTAAACCGTCAGCATACCATGGCTTTTCGCTTTAAATAACACTGTACTCGTATACTGCTTAAAATAATAATAAAAATAATAATAGTCTCTTTATTATTTTTATTGTTCCTTCTTTTCAATACGGACCTTCGGACAAAGTGAGAGAGATTAAGATTATATATAGTATAGTCCACCATGATGGTCAAGTGCAGTTAACTTACGGTAGTAAAGCAATAGCTCTAAAAATATATTGAAGAAGTATAAGGGTGTATGTTAAGTTGTTTTAATTCCACGTTATGACGAGTGACAATAATTAATCTTAAAAACGCACCCAAGTTCTTAAAGTTTAAGCCTAACTCTATCATTTGACCTATAATTTCGGATGTGAACACTAAACGTAAACCGTTCGATTTCTACCGCTTCTAAGAGAAGCTTGGGAACTTAAACATAGCAACTTCAAATACAGTTTAATTGTGTTAATTTATCACGCTGGTAACGATGACCATTTCCTGATTCAAATAGATCGACAATTTCGCGATTTTAAAATCATCAAAACCTAATCATATTAATAACCTATCAATAACTATCGTTTTATTGCTCTCGCCAATGGATCACACCATTTCCGTGTCATTACGCGAGCTCACCAGATATTATTACCATTGATGTTAACAATACACCAGAATCGACTAGCACGCCTCGGTGAATCCCACGAGTGGTAATTGGGTGTAAATAACTGTCGGGCTCGCACGGACCCGACTGTCGTACGGCCGAAGGTATCGCCGCGTGACGGCGCGTGACGGCTCCTCGCTGGCGGCCAGTCAGGGTCGTCGTCCCTGTCGGGGCGCGACGTGAGAAACGCTATTACGAAACACACAATTCGGTAATCATAACGTACCATCAATTTAGTAGGCACCGGTCTTTCGTTTAGATGGCTAAGCATGTTTACTTTATGATGTTGAAGAAGCGTGCGCCTCTAATGCCATGCTTGCGATATATTAAAATATTTACATATATAACGTAACTACGTAACGTAACGTAACTTCACGCCTGTAATCCCCGAAGAGGAAGGCAGAGGAATGCAGAACACTCCCACGTTTCACCGGTTACGTTTACGTCCCACTATGGAATAGGTGGTGAGCCTAT
>DWFO01001135.1:0-16796 GCA_018246595.1 Mimoniades nurscia nurscia | reverse complement strand
CTGAGACGCGTTAAAAAAATCTAGACAACATCCATTATATGAATAGAAATTAAAGTCTTATACCCAGTTTCAAACTGTAAAAGCTTTATTCCCTTGGGATGTTTGCAATACGGCCAGTTGCAAGACATCGACTCACATTCACTGAATATTTCATATATAGACCGCATGCAGTTTGTACGTTTTGTCTTTCAGAATTTGTTCGGTATCTCCCTTTTGTTTTTTATTTAAATAATTTGTATTATTTATACATCTACAAATTTTTAAATTCTTATAACACTTGTCATTTTATTTCATTGCTGTCTACTGCGTTGGATGAGCTAATCTTTACATTTCAGAACGTCTTATAATTTGGAAATTACATTTTACCTTTACATTTGGAAATTAATTTCAAATTACTATCTCTACCTACCCCTATGAGGAATAATCGTGACCATCTATAAGCATAATCTTGCTGTCCATCGATCACCAAAATGTAAACAATTTTCTACAAACGATATGAAACATCAGTTTCATTACTTTTTATATTTTTTTCACAACGTCACATGACGTCACAATTCACTTTATCTGAAAAAACTCAGGGCTATACAGGCGCTCTGGGTTTTTGAGCCCTGAGCGCCACTGCACGACGACTTACTAAGTATGTCTTGAGTTTTTCCACACGTTATAAGTCGGTACTATATTGAGCGATTAAAAAGCTGTCAGCTGTAATTAATAAATGTTCACGATATTTTGTACCGTGCTTTTGTTTCTTAGTATTTCTATGAAACACACCAATGAAATACCCACCGTGTGACGTGGAAGAAACTAGGTTATATTTAATGACTTGGTGTCACGGAGGTTCAAAAGCAATAGTTAATACAACTTGTACAATGCAGAATTTTATGTTTCGTTTCAATGAAATGAAAATGAATGCATTTAATAATTACTATGTTCGTTGATTCACATAATTGTGCCTTTGAAAATAAAGCCACTGATCAACTATCAATATTTAATATTAACTGATATTAAGACAGTGATAAACGTAAAAGAATCATATTGGTTCTGTAAGGATCGATATATATATTTAGGAAGCGGTTCTCTCTACCTGCACCGTAAGGGAAACGGCTTGATGATATATAATAGATATAGTAAAAACTATTAATTTGATAGACCACCGTGTAGTAAGATTCCATGTATGACTATTATGAAGTACAGTAATTATAACTGAATTTGTTACGGCGTTAACAGGTTTTTTTGGTTAAAAACAAAACCGTAGTTTAAAACTTTTGCTTGCGACGTTACCTTAAACAGACTATCATGCAGCTCAGTTTTAAATAAAAATAGTTATTTTCTAGAACGTGGCCTGCAAACTGCTGATTATTTAATACCTACTGATAGCTATTTTGCTATCTCTGTAGCGTGAGCTTTCAGTTAGGTTTACATAAAAGTATTCAGACAAAAAGTTGAATAAAAATTCTAAATAATTTTGCGTGCATTTGTCATGATACATTTGTCACGTAATTACGATATCACTGTTACATTAGATTTATAGATCATAGTAGATTTTAGTTGATAATAAAAAAATGTATGCTATGTTTAAATACGAGTTCAAAAGATTTTCTTATCGAATTTGGGATTATATTCAGAAGTCATTTAACTATTATATTTGAAATATGTTATCTGTCACTACGAATCACAACCTCACATAGCCTGTAACCAGTGGATGATCAAAATGCTTCTAGCGATACTTAAGTTGCTGAATTATGACATCTAGTTTAGAAATTATGCTAGAACAGTTGAACATACTTACGGGTTGAAAACACAACCCTCCTTTCGGCATCGCCGTAGTCCGGGAAAATGTATTAAACACATACATATTATTAAACCACAATCATAAATACCACAAATGATCTACAATTAGAATCATATTCATGTGTTTTAATAGCACAGTGTCATAGATGGCGCCCGTATCGCTTCGTCCATACAACATATATTATAATCATAATGTCGGACCTTATGCCAACATGCAAGGAACTAATTGCCCGAAGCATATTATTTACGTAATTACTCAGATAGTGGCCTTGTTTAAATAAATAAACATGGCATGGAATTATAAACACACGCTAGTTGCGATCCGCATTTGATGCGTCATCGACTGTGGCCAATGGAAAGAAAGAGTGAGATAGTAAAAAAATGAGAGAGCATGCTTGATCTGCACAGAATTCGAATATGTAATATAGAAATTTTGATATAAGAAAAATTAGGACAAGCAAACGCCACTGTTATTTAAATAGTATTGTTAATTAATTATCACATTTTTTGTCATGACATACCTACACGGTGGAGAAAACAGAAATTGATGATTATAAAAGGAAACCCGAAGAAAACAAAAACACAAATGAGAACCCAAAAAACCCAGAGTACACAAAAAAACCCAGAATACGACAATTGGTATATTACATTACTAGTAGGATACCAAAACAAAATGATATAAAGATTAATGTTCTCGTGTCTCAATCCTTGAATAATGCAATACTTATTAACTTACGAGCAACAATAGATAAAATCTCACATTACAGTACGGTAAGTTATTCGGAACATCCGAAACTCATTGAAATAATGTTACAATATATAATATTTTCTTTTGGATTTTTTTTATGGTGTGACAAGCGCCTTAGGTGCAACCATCGATCGTCCGCAGTTGGTTTCTACTGCGTCTTATAAGTGACGTCCGTGCCAAATGTTTTCAGGTCAATGTGGTATGTCTTTGCATCAACCCCCATGTTCTACATATTAGGGATATGTTAAGAAAATAAGATGTAAAAGGGAAATTGTTCATGTTATAAATAAATTATTGCGAGAAGCTGTGTTGTTCGATCCCCAACCCGCATACCCAGCGTGGGGATTATGGGCATAGCCCCTCAGGGGAGTCCAACAGTGGACTGCAATAGGCTGGTGATGATGATGATGATGACATAAATAATTGTACCATTACTATATTCAAAAACTATATCTCAAATTGAAAACCCTATGACATGTTACTATATTTCAAAAATATATGTACGAGTAGATCGCGGATGATTTACTCATACATATGTATATTTTTGGAATATAGTGAGTAACTTTCGTATTTATTAAAAAGTACTTTTCCATGTATTACTTTTACCCGAACTAAAACGCTTTGTATATTTATTTAATTGTTCTATTATATTAAAAAAATGTTGGATTACGTCAAAAATACGTTTTAGTTACATACGTACGTATATTATACGCATACTAGAATACGTAACATGTACAAACATGAACTACGTATCAATGTTAAAAAAAAACCCGATACGTACAACTTGGAATTATTCAATACAAGAGTGTCTGCGTACGTTCTAAGTAAGCGTGTCAGCATCCTAGGCAGCATCTCGTAAGTGAATATCATTATTAAACGACATAAAAGAACTGAAAATTAATCATACCCAAAGCTTAAAAGAAACAGCAACAATAATAAAATAGAAATCTATAAAAAAATTCCTGCGTTAGTTTTCAATTCAAATTTATGCGGACAATTCCAGATAATACTTTAAAATTCATGTCCTTCTCACTGCCACGCTAAGGTCGAAACATCGGTGTATTTCCTTGGCAATAAACGTTGAAATCATGCATTTTCGTTGTAACCTTATTTGGCTTTAGTAATAACTTTGCAACGAATTATAAAAATAAGGCGCGAAGGTTCTTTGGGCTGTATTTAAAATGCATTAGTTTTAATAATAACACTTGCCAAATTTTAAAATGTACAATTATGTTTTTGCTTTATACACTTAGCATAAGATCACGTCGACAAATGGTGTAGGTTATTCAAAATAATCAACACGCATAAAATCTCCTAAAAAACGTTTTTTTTTCACCGGAATGACTAAATAACAAGCTTTAGTTGTTTTTGTTATCGTCTAGTTAGTACCTATAAGCATTGCGTAAAAAGGCTACGTCACAAATGTTACAACGACCAGTCGTGACTGACAACAAAGGGAGATTATCTCTGCGAGGGATCAAAGTGTGGCTGTACAAAGAAAGGGTACCTACTACCCGACACGAGTGGAACAGATTGGGTGGAGAAAAGCACAAACTTCAGTGAAAGTATTTGGTTATGTAGTAGGTATTTTTTCATTCTCTTTGCTACAAAAAAAATTGTTACAAACATTTTGTTTTTGTTCCTAAAGCTGAAATTTTTGACTTGAAGTTGGCACGAAAATTTGAATACTTACATTTTAAGTGGTATAAATAAAAATAATGACACAAGGAATGACCGAGTCTAACCGATTATCAAAATTAATGTCTACTACTGTTTAACGTTACCTTCAACTCTTTTATCGTTCTCAAGTCTAACAAAGGTATTTCAAACAGATAAGAATTAAACACATACATATGACCACGCAAGCGTGGGTCACAATCTTCGCATGGGAGGTTTCCGGCGTGAAGTTACTTTTTACTTTTATGTTCATTCAATATTTGGACAAATGCATACAATTAACCTTACTAAGTATTTTATTTAAAATTTTAGTAAAGTTGTAGAGAAAACATAAGTAAATGTATGGTACGTATAAACAATGGTTTTTATAAACACAGTCCGTTTGAATTTACTGAAAACCTAAATTGACTAAATCCACTTATGTACTTCAAATAGTTATAATAAAATAAAAGAACAATTTCCTGTTTTTATACTAACGTTTAGCTGTATGGTATAAGCAGCATAAATTACATAAAACGTTTTTTGTATAAGACCATTCATAGTAATTGTAATACAGATTTGCAGCATGTAAGTCGGATTTGGGTTTTCGGGAATGTTACTAAGCTTTACCGTTAAAGAGAGATTAACGAAAGGTTGAAAGAGATTTTCGTAAAGGGATCATAGGCTTTATGACCCACATAACCACAACTATGGTTATTGTAACGAACAAATGCGGCGAAGCTTTATTTTCAAATTCCTTAACTCTGTATTGCATGTTTGTATGCCGATGATTAATTTTCCAATGACTAAGTGAATTGCGTGTAACATTTTTATTTTAAATAAAGGAAATACATGTAAACGTGTGAGTAATGATTCGTCGACACTTTAATGGGCCTTCGGAGAATTTTGTATAATAAAGAAAAACGAAATAAAAATTTTAAACGTTTGCGTAAAAATGTTGTTTATTTTAATGTTTTAGAAAAATTTAAAAGTACCCGTAACGTTAAATTTGTAAAGTATTTGTACTGAATTTAAATAATACTGATACTGATAATGCAGATACAGATAATGCAAAGATTACACAAAATAAAGACGAACATCGTAATGACGTCACACGTAATACGATCCCATTTGGAAATGATGGAGCTGAGAAACCGTGAGATTTGCAATATAAAACAAATAAACACTTCAAATGTAATTTATTTTAAGCACTATAATCTGCAATCTGCAATTAAGCACTATAATTCTGTAATTTATTTTAAAACTGAAAAATCAAAAAATTCAATTAGAAACATTTTTTCAAGAAAGTCGAAAAGAATTAAATGCTAATCTCAATTTCAATAAATTAAATAACTGTTGACACTCGCGATGTAAGTAAATTATAAAATTAAAACCCCAAAATCGTGAACTACAAACGCTACAGCTTAAAACGCTATTAAGCAAAAGGGTCAGAGAAAGTTCAAAGCCACTTTGGACATTGGAACAAACAACCACTCAACGGAAAGTACCGTGAATGGTAGCAATGTCTATACGACATTCCTTATTAGCTATGTTCTGACCAAGGTTAATTAGTGAAGACATCTTATCATACTGAATATTGCGGAATAACATTTGAGATTTTCCCTATTGTTTGTAGTTGAAGATGAAACTACTTTCCTCTTCATGTCAAGTAGCTGGACTTGAGAATTTGCGTTGAAATAACATGATAATAGAGGAAATATTTTCTCTTTTTGATAGTCTTCCTTCGCTTGTTCCTTTGAAGGAACCTTTGTTCCTTTGTCCACTTTTTATATGAAGGTTGGTGTTTGCAGTTCAGTTGGCAGTTTGCACAAAAAAGCGTTCAATTTTTACGAGATATGAACTGAAAAAAATGATAATCAAAAAAATATTTTTCAACTAATCGGTTGATTTTAAGATTCTATAGTTTATTCAGTAACGCTACATTTTTGGAGCCTTGCACACATAGGTTAAAATGGTGCTGGTAAGATTTTATCGTATTAAAAGCCCACAATTGGATATATTATTTCTAAGATTAACCAACGTTATTAAGACAGATCAAGAGATTAATTATATACTGCAAAAATGTCACACATAGGTATATCCATCAAAATATTACGATTGACAAATGCAAATTTGACGTGACTGGTATCTACATCAATATCGTCTACATCGATACTAAATAATATCCGATAGAAATTAAAAAAAACTGCTGCAGCTTTAGGTTTATAAATGCCTTTCACAATCCGTATAATTTGCTCATTATTTGACTTTGCTTTATCAACTTGTCGGTGTGGACTTAGCAAATATACGTTGAAATGCTTTCAAATAAAATGTCTTTATGTGACGGTTTATATCAGCAAGGGCCTACTGACTATGTATATCATTTTACTTTAGAGTGTTCTGTATATTGTTCTTGTCGTTATGCTCTTTGTCGTTTGGAATAATTTGTTTTTGGTGTACGTAAGCCATTCTCATGTTTTGAGACAATATTAAATAATCGCCGAGAGTATTAAGTATAAAAAAAAGAACAGCTAGTATCCTTATTTTTGATATGTAATGTAATATAAATATACATATGTCATATAAAAGGATAGCGCATAGATACAAATGTAATAACTTTTGAACGGAGTATATCGATATTGTAATAAGAACTGCATTATTAAACGTTATCCACTCAAGTCTTGATCCGCGGCACTTAGCCGTTGCCTAATTCTATAAAACTGCTGTGATCTACGCATTTTTTCTTACAAAATTGAGTTGATAGACTTTGTGGAATACGTTTATTCCAATTAGGTACCGTAATAAAAGCTGCCCATTACAATTGATAACTGTAGTAGAAAATGTAATAACGAAAAAACATAAGGCAAGTTTAGTCTACGCTTTCGGCAAATAGGGTCGGAAGAATCGGACCTAGACAAAAGCACATCCATCGAATCCGAAAAATCCTAAAAGAACAATTTTCAGAATCCTAAAAGAATATTTTTCAGAGGACCTTTAATCGACGAATATACATCAGGTTCAAATAGATACTGGTGGAAACAGAGACGAAAGAAGTTTGTTGAAAACTTTCGAAAGAGACGAATGAAGTTTGTCGAAAGACAATCGTCAGTGTCTACCCATTCCTATTGGAAATATAATATCAATAATATGAATGTTTGTATTGACCATAACTTCATATATGTAGATGATATGTTTACTGCGCATTACATACTATGGATAACAAAAACAAAATACACAAATACAAATTTAATAAACGACGCTGATAACGCTATTTCTACCAAAGCCTCGGCATGTCAAATCGTACTATTTTTTTGTATGACGAGAATACTGAAATCAGTATTATATTTTTATGGTACTAAGTTTCCGAGCACGCAACTAGGTACAATAATAAATATAGAGTTTTTATTATAGAATTATGTAGGCAACTCATTATCATCAATGCTTTCATCGTTCCACTGTTGGGTAGGAGGTTCCTCTCGGATTGAAAAATGTTAAGACGACAGTTTAAAACTCCCATGTAGTCAATTCTTTTTTTAATGCCTCGTTGGCCGCTAGAGGTCCTGGGTTCAAAAGTCGCATCGGATTGAATTTTTCCAACTTAGATTTTGATTACAGGCGTGAAATAAAAATACATTACACCCCCGTGTTTCCTAAATATATAAGTTTAACGCTTGTCTCGTTTGCACCATCCCTTAAAGACCGACGCATTTAGATTGAGGTCAGATACGTCTCAAAGTTTGGCATATCGCCAAAGTTTCATGTGATAATACGAAGGCAGTAATATTTGTTACGATGTTTAATATTTGTACACTATGACGTCATACTTAGCATTAATGTATAGTTATATAGTGTATTATGTCTGTACATGTTTATTAATATAAAATTATATATTAGTAGAGACTGCCTCGTTGGTCGTGCTGCTTGGAAGTAAGACCTGTACGACTGATGATTGGGAGGTCATGGGTTCAATTCCCGGGCCGGAAACTACTAAAATTTTCTAATTTAGATTTTCTAGTAGTGGCTCGGAGTTTGGATATGTGACCGGTGTATGGCAATGGGCTCACCACCTATTCTATAGTGGGACGTAAACTTAACTGATGAAACGTGGCAGTCTTCTACATTCCTCTGCCTACCTCTTCGATGATTACAGGCGTGATGTTACGTATGTAGTATATTGACACTGCAGGAATAAGTCTAGCACACCTAGGAATAGCACACCTTAATCTAATTATTTAAGTACGAATTTGTTAATATCTATCCTAATCTATGTGATTATTACCTGCATACAAGTTGTGACAAGTTGTGTAATAGTAATACACTTTCATATATAAACTATAATAGTATTTTCAATATTTACATGATATGAAAGGTTCTAAAACGTCTAGCCTTTTTCATTTCCCAAGACAGAAATAACAGACAATTGAATACCTTGACTTCAATGAATATTCCAATCTCCAGGGATCGAATTTAGTTGACACCAAATTGAGCCTTACTACGTATAAATATGTGTGTGATATTTGTAATTTTAATAGCTAGTAAAACAGTTTTAACAGCAGTATTTAAAGTTGTTAGTCGAAGAGTATTGAGTATTATACTGGTATCTATGTATATGTCACGAAAGATCCCATAAGAGCATTAAGAATAGAAGCAATTGCTCGTTGCTTTCATAGTAACAAATTTTAATGTAGCTATTTAAAATATCTTACAAACATTTAAATACACTGAAGGTATGCAAGCGGTTCTCATTTTCGTTGTTTCAGCGACTTTAAACCTGCTTAAGCCACATAAAAATTCTTTATGAAATTTACTGATCACGGCATACACTATGTGCAAAACAAATTTACTCTGCCTATTACATCATAGTTCTCATGGCTGGCTGGTAAGAATATGGCGCGGCCTGCAGGCAATAGACAGGGCAGCAGTACAGTTGAGTTTTTTTCTTTTATTAGATCGGATATTAAAATTACATCACTAAAATGATCGTCACCTCATTGTGTATCTATACCTAATCTGCAACAGCTTATTTTGTGATCTGTCATAGATGTTTCCATTCTAGGCAACGAAACTTGAATGCTTCATTTCGGAGCATTTGCTAATTGTACGCCATCGTCCGTAACACAATGTAAGCGTAAAATAACGTCCATAAATTACAATTGTCACTGCAACCGATTGAATGTGAAACGTAGGAATTCCTCAAACATCGAATTTTACGCACCATGGTCATGCTAAAAAGTGCTACTTTTAAGGAAGTCAAAATAGTGTTCGTGCATTATCAAAGAATATTTTATTACCTAGTAGTAGTCTTCTCAGTATTTTTCACTTGGACTGCGTATAATTGGTTGCAGCGTTGGTCGTATTGCAAGAGCAACGTCTGCTCATGAGACTCTGGGTTTAAATTCCGTTACTTAATACTTAAATACATATTTATATATTATATATATTAAATACTTAAATACTGTTACGTTTTCTATCTTAGATTTTTTGATGGAAATTTCTAGCAGAAGTTCGGCCTGTGTATTTATGACCGGTGTATGTCATCAGCTCATCCACTATTCCATTGTGGGACGTCAACGCAAATGGTGAAACTTGGGACCCTACTACACTAGTCGGCCTACCTCTTCAAAGATTACAGGCGTAATGTTACGTTATTGCACATAGTTACTTTTCACTTCTTATACTTGGATTGCATACAGTTTACTTAAATTAAATTTATCATATTACATATCTCCAAGAACGCCGTTGAAACTTTTTATACCTGCTTAACTTTTTTATGAAAAAGTAATCACTTTTTAATACCCAAGTAGAAAATGTATCGCGTGACTCGTCGGTAACATGAGTCACAAGAAACATTAAACAAACGTAAAACAAGATTTAAAATATCTTATCAACATGGCGTGACTTGTATTTCAGGAGTTCTTCCCAAATAACTTGTTACCATATTTATTGGTCGCACGCACCCATGATTGCAATGGCTTGTGATATTCGTAGTACCTACACCAACATTTAAAAATGACAAAGAGCAACTAATATTGATGCTGTTCAAAAAACACTGTGCAGCAGCGCTTGTCTTGTATTTTTTTTACTTCGAGAAAAGAGCTTTTTTGACAGTAACCCCACAGTTTGTTCTTCATTTGACCGGACATTGCTATCATAATAAATTATGGTCATATTCCCTGCTACAAACAGATTAACATGTTCCAATTATAAACGTCGAAAAGTAATATAGAAAGAACCATGTTACCGTTTTAAATTCAATAACACCTTAAGCGGTCTGCTATTATGTAAACTAAAGATGTTGCACGATCCAAGTTGAATCCCTTATCCTTTCCAATATTAAAAATCTAAAACATTTCCACATATGAGTTTCTTAACTCTTCTACATTTGTTTCTTGAATTGAACACGTTTTGCATAATAAGGTACATAAAATGAAATAAATGCTTACGCTTTCCACATTTATCCACATGATTGGTGACTAGGAGGTCGGGATGACAGCGGCAGATCTTTTGAACGTTGTCGCAGACGGAGTCAGGGAACCCACATTCCATCACCGTGGAGCACGGGTCGCCATACATCATCTTGCCGCGTTTTGATGGGTCTGAAATAATGATATTAATCCGCTAGATATACCTAATAATCATGAGGAAGATTTGCATAAATTTAGTACAAATTAGATATCCAAAATGACAGTTTAATTGGTTGCTTGAAGTTTCTATTATAATTATATTATAATTATAAAAAAGAATCTTGGGAAAGCAGACTAAGAGACATAGCCGTAACTAACCAGATAATCCAAGAACAAAAATAAGCAGAGTCGAACATAAGGTTGCACTGAAAATGGTTTAAATTCTAAAACGGTTCACAGTAGACGCTTATGCAAACATCGATAGCGCGATTCGGAATGTATACAGCGCCATCTGTTATCTGGTAGTGGAGGATAGCCAATAATTCTAATATTTATTTTCTAACTATATTAACACTAAAAACTACATAACTTGATATACTACACTGCCTCGTTGGCCGTGTTGGTTGTAAGCGTGACTGCCGAACGGGAGGTCCTGAGTTCAACACCCGTGTCGGGTAAAATTGGATTTTTCTAATTTAGATGTTCTAGTAATGACACGGAGTCTGGATATGTGCCCGGTGTATGGCATAGACTCACCACCTACTTCATAGTGGGACGTGAACGTAACTGGCGAATCGTGGGAGTGTACTACATTCCTCTGCCTACCTTTTCGGGGATTACAGGATTACGTGAGTTCATTTTACGTAGTATATTGACATTTCACATTTGTAAAATAATGCTGTCTGAGGTATAGTCACATTTTATAACTATTATTATCAACAATTAGCTATATTGTCGTTTTTCTTACATAATATATTTATTGTTATCATGTTAAATAATTTAAATGGATACCTACAGTTTTAATTATTAATAAATAAATAAATATGTATTTTAATATTTCGTTTCTAATTTATTAAACTAGATTCGCGCCTTACCTAGTATGTACGGTTCACAATGTAAACTATAGATTATTATTGTAGGCAGGTACAGTCACGCAATGTCCCTTACGAGGTTAGTAGTGAACACCGGAAAAAGCTTCAAAAAATATAACTATTTTCAACAAATTACGGCCCTCAGTTTTATTTCTAAAATCTATGATATATCTTATTACGTCCTTCTTATCGTCCTTCTTATCTTAGCAGTTGAACTCTCATAATTCACTGTTGAAATACATGAAACAGAATACATGATTTCTGTGTAGTAGATTTCGTAATTAAAATTATAACTAAAACATGCGTTAATAATACCACTATATAACCTAAAATTGCTTTTAAGACAAGCAACATATTGGTAACCTTTCACCTGTTGCAAATGTCCACAGGCAACCACTTAATACCAAGTTACTGTCGTTTTCAATGATTTTTAATGTAAAAAAAGCGTATTATTACCGAAGGGAGCAGCGGTGGTGACGTCGGTCGCGTCGAGCTCCGCCGAGCTGGACGCGAGCGCCAGAAGCGCCGCGAGCGCGGCGAGCGCGGCGCGCATGCCGCTCACTGCGCTGCGTCACATACCAACAACCCGCCTGGAACAAATGTAAATAAGAATATTAATTTAGAACAATTTATAATAAGTTGCAATTGTTTCCAAGCTTCATTTTAGGAGTCCAAGCCAATTGCAACCAACCGACTTCAATTTCAACAGTATAGAATATAATTTCAACAGACTAGGCAGCAATGTAATCGCTATCAGAAGCTGTACACTGAGTTCCGTCAGCGTGGGATTTATAGGTACAAAACCCCAGGGTATTCGTTGATAAAGGGTAACAGATAAACATAATTATGTACAAATTATTAGATAAACACAATTAAATACAATAAAAAAGTATAGGTCCATACCAATTAAAGGAGTGCATAGCAAAGACACAGTCGTAAAATATTTCGCGAATGGATTGACGTTCGAATTTGGAATTTATACGCACTCCGTGTAAGAATTACTAGCAGAGTGACTTGTCACGAGGGTCATCTGATTAGGCCAATTAGCGTGTAAGAGAAATTATATAGGTCATTATGTACGTTACGTACCTATAACTAATTAAATTATAAATATTTGTAATAATTCTAATGTATAATTATAGTACCTACTTCTATTATTTGAAATAAAATAACACTACTTACAAAATTATATTATAAGCAATATGTTAGAGGTATCATCCGTTTAGTGAATTCTGTTACTGGTGAATTATTTATGTTTTCTACATTATTGTGTAAATAAAAATCTAAAGAATAAAGAGAGGCGCTAGTGCGTAGCCAAGCATCATAAATGCCGATCGTACTTTTTATATTGTAAGTACTATAAGAATAACTTTATAGAGATTACATCAATTTAAATAGTGTTATTGTTTTTTTGTTTGTAGCTTTTATTGTATTATGAATATAATATAACCTATGTATAAAGTATAAAGTTATCATTAGGTATATTACTGATATTGATTACAATTTAGTTTCAATTAGTAATTATTATGCAGAAGTAAACATTATTAAATTTCATTTGTTTTACATTGCCCTATATCCCAAATATTAAATAAACAAATATGAGTGCGAACTAAACATAATTATGTAAATTAATATAAACATTATAATTATGTAAAAGTCTACCGTTTTTATAAAAAACCTCAAAACTCATATATTCTGAGTAAATTAATTAACTTATGAATTACGATTTTTTTAAATATTAACATTCCTAATTACGTTAAAAACATTAATGTTGTTCGTTCTTTTTCCGGAGATAAAGTAATCTTTATCTCAAACACTCATTACAGAACGTAACCTTTAAAAGCAAATGACAAGGAAATAAAAATAAAATTAGAAAAAACACTGAACGATATTATACAGTGTCGGTGTGCTTTAAAAACAGTCGAGATACCAAAGTAGTTTCAGAAATGGTGGAAATCTGTAGTTCAAAATAAAATTTATTATTCTATTAAGGTTGTGTAGCGTCTATGAACTAAAAAATATAAGTACATTTTAATAAAATACAAAAATGCTGTTCTTTTATGAGCTCATAAACTGGTCGCTCAGTATTTCACACTCAATGATGCGTTTATCGAACCCGTTTAACCCCATCATTACAAACATTTTGTATCTCACTAATTAGCCTCACTCAGTCTCACTAACTAGCATTGACGCACTCCTTATTATCACTACAGCTGCAAATATCTTCTTACAGTTTACAAATTTATTAAACGTTTTCTTAAACATCTGGCTACACTCATATCAGGTGACCATCTGCTCAGCGTATTTTAACAGTAGGTACTACCGATCCGATACTTCAATTAAAAACACCTTCGTGCACAAACAAAAAGAGAAAATAATATTTTACATATACCTATACAATCTTTTATTCGTACATAATACTTTCGATGAAAAGATATTTAAAACGTTCAAATAAATATATGACCAATTTTTCACGGTATACGCCAAGTAGTAGGTACGATAAAAATTACCACACAAAAATATAAAAAAATCTTCTCAATGGCCCTTTTGTGTTCTATCCAATTGTATTATACGCATTCCACTAGAACTAATGAACGCTAGCGCTCAATTACATTGAATTGGAATTTTATACGCAAACAGAAGATGAGGCTTGATAATAATCAGCTGAAGAAATTAAAATGAAATTTCGCTCCATTTGCTTAATTGCTTTCGTTTCTGGAATACCTATACCTTTCATTTCACTCATTATATATATTTTTTTTTCTGAAACCTTCCCAGCTTCACTTTAAATCGTAAATGAGGAATTATTTTTCTTGCAATAATATTTATAATGATGGAATAACAATCTTTCAATTAAATACATATAAATCATTTGACTACCTCGTTGGTCTAATAGTTGCAAGCGCAACTGCTGATCGGGAACACCAGAGTTCCATCCTCGGGTCGGGTATTGTTGGGTGTATCGAAAATGGTATGTAAAGTGAAATTTCTAGTAGCGCCTTGGAGTCTAGATTTGTGCCCGGTATACAGCAACGGATTAACCATCAATTCCATGATGGAACGTAAACGGAATTGGTGAAACGTGCATCTGCCTACCTCTTCAGGGATTATAGGCGTGATGTAACATTAAAGTTATAACTTCCATCCAATGATAATTTGAGCAACACTATAATTGAGAAGGAACAGAACATCTCGACAGTTGCCTCTTGACCTCAATCTGCCCACCAGTAATCCCGAACGTTATCGAAAATTCAAATCCATTTAACATCTTAAGTTGGTTAAGCACGAGGTATTATCATTCATCATCCAAAAGTCAAATTTATACAAGCAAATGTTATACTTGGATAACAGCCACGGGATAAAATTTTACAATTATGTTGGTAACAAACTTTCTGCTTTTGTTTTTATAAAAAAAATGTTTTAAATAAAATTGAAATTAATAGTTTTTTCGATATCTGAAAAATTATTACAGCCATGATTAATAAACGAATACATTTTAATTTTAACTTTAAAATCATAATAATATTCATTCACATTAGACTTTCATTCACACAAATGTTGCAAATACGAAGTTTCACGCGAATAAAGCCAGAAGATGGAATTATTAATATTTATACGACGACAAAATATGTAAGAAATTTGTTGAACGATGAAAAAAAAAGTTTTTCCGATGATTATTTGACAGCTCACCTAATTTTAAATTAGACTCAGAATCATAGTATGTTTAGATCTATTGAAAAGGAACATTGTACGAAACTTCATCATAACGTGTGAAAATTTAAGGAAATAGTTAAGCCCTATGTAATCTATTGAATTTAAGTGTAACATATCATGAAACCCATATTCAGCGTATTGAACTCAAGGGAGATCTTTCGTGAAATCCATTCGCAGTATATAATAATAATAATAATATCTAGGGACATCTCCACACACGGCCATGTGATCCCAAAGTAAGCATCAACAGAGCTTGTGTTATGGTAGCCAGACGGCCGATAAGTTACATATATACATCTAAATATATACTTTAATAAATTTTTTTACACCCAGACACAGAACAAATACTTGTGCTCATCACACAAATATTTATTCTAGGTGGGAATCGAACCCACGACCCCCGGCGCAACAGTCAGGTTCACTAAGCACTGCACCAACAGGCCTGTCAATTAATGACAATGACACTCCACTAATTAAATATTATTATAGCATGGGTTTCAGAGCACCTCACCCCATTTTAATTTTTTTTCGGATTAAATCAATTTAAATTTTTAAAGTAGGTACATACAAATCGTATGAGAATTGTATAAATAAACAAATTAATTTGTAAAACAGTAAGAGTATTTATGTCAGTGTATGAATGAAAGAGGAATAGAGAAAGAGAGACAGGCTATGTTTGTGTGCACAATGAAAATATAATTGAAGCTGATGGGAGTTGTCAAATTAAGCAACAATAAAAAAAAACAAAATACAATGTTTATATCTCTGGAAACAGCCTATTAGTAACAAGACAGAACATAGTGATAAAAATAGAATAGGTGATAGAATAGAAGATAATAATAGAAGCTGTGTATAAATATTTACCTTTTTTGCAGCCTTTACTTGTAATGTGATGTACCCAACAAGGGATTCATGTAAATCCTTGTCTTTTTGCTTTTGGAAATATTCTATTTCTACTGATGCCTGCTTGGTGAACTCCCTGAAAGATGCAGAAACGTGAATTCATTAATTAGCACCGCCCATTACTAAATATTAAGGGTTGGCCAAGAAAAGAACGATTTTTTACCTGCATACATTTTTAGAAAGTAAAAGGTTTTCATTCGCCCTTTAGTTTTTCGACTTAGCTTCAAGTTACCTTACCACTTGAAGCTGAATCGAAAAACTACTCATTGTCGTCGTTGTCGTCAATGAGTAAATATTATACTAATTAACAACGACTCATTAATATACTTATTATTGAGTATAATATAAATTTAAATATTAATTCAATACCCTGGTGGTTGTAAAATTTTTATATAGAAAATAAATTGAAGTGTTTCATTATTAAGGTCCTAATATGACTAATCGGCACCGTCCGTATGCGAAAGCGCGGGGGGGGGCGGGGCGCGGCGG
>DWFO01001134.1:0-16800 GCA_018246595.1 Mimoniades nurscia nurscia | reverse complement strand
TACTTTGGATTCACTTTCATTTTTTACTTAGAGAAGTTCAACTAAATTACACTTCATTTTTGTAATCGAAATGAATTTATTACTGTTGTGAAATGAAATAAAATTTTTCCTTTTCAAATATAAAACAAAAAAAAAATTTCTTCATCTTTTAACCCCCAAACGAAATGTTACAAAAAACGAAGCCACCTGGTGGCGAAATGGAGTTCGCCAGGTTTGCTAGTTATATATATAATTATAGACAATAAATATAGACAATAAATATAGACAATATAATATAATTATAGACAATAAAAATCACAATCATAAAATATATCTATTGCTTAAATTGCTTAAATATATATATTGAATAATCCTTAAAAATCTTTAAATAATGTACGTATAAAATAATGGTTATAATTCAAATTTAACAGTCTGTTAACTATATTATAAACGGTGTAACTCGCCGCTGTATACGTTAAATAGCTAATAAATTTTAAAGTCAAAACGCAAAGTCAAGACAAGAGCAATTTGGTGTCCGATAGTGTATATTTAAGTACACAAAGAAGTTTTCTGAAATACATCACGGTGCGCGCGAGTAACTTAACCGTACTAATTACCAGATCTCAATGAAACATAGGCTATAAATCTGTTGAAGCAGAGTCACGTGTCTTTAATTGCGCGATTGTAAACCGAATCACGTATTCATTGCGGCAACGGTAAACAGTTACATCTCGCCAAAACGAAACTTTTACCGGACTCGTCCCGCTCCAATTAAAACAAATGCTTGCGCTCCGAGTTCGAAATTTAAATTTAAATTTAAACATGTTTTTTTTCAAGCAGTAAGGTTCCTGCGTCTGGTTAGTTTCAGTGTCGTGGGTGCAATTATCAAAATGCACATGTGAATTACATTTATATTAGTTAGTAATTATTCGTTTGCTGCGTTTAAAAATTTTAAAACTCAGTGATTGTTTTCGTAGCAGAGTTCCAATGTAAATATGACTGTAATTATCTAAATAAAATCTGTAATCAATAAATAAAGTATATTTATGTCCCTAAATAAGAATTTTTAATTAATTTAGAAAAGTTGGTGCAGCAAAAATTAATGATTCAGTTGAACAATCCTTAAAATCATTATCAGTTTTGGAAAATACAGTCGATGATACTGATATATCCGTATTTGCTATTTTAATATTCATTTTCTCCCGCTCGGCTATTAACAGGATAAGGGGTCGTGATGTTATTCAGGCACACGTTCGGCCATGAGTTGGTTCATCATTCCTGTTTGTATTTCTCATGTAATTTTTGATTTCAAAATAAACGCTACTAACACATTCTCTTCGAATTTTGTATATTCAATTTTCTACTTCTGCAGTAAAATGGAAGTTAGCTTCGAATGTCATCTATTTTATGTCCTGTGATTTAAATTAAATACGTGTATGAAGAGATCGATCAAAGTAACATAGATGAAGATAACAAAGATGAAGAAACATTACATGTACTCGTATGTCAGCATAGGATATTTCGCAGTTGGTGCTGTCTGCCTACCTGTAAGAGACCTACCGTGACGTATATATAATAAGTATTTTGTTTTTCTAATTCATTTTCATGATTCTCCTTCGTACTTTTTTTAGTGACTTTTTTTTTAGTAACATGATGAATGAATGCATTAAAATACATTTGAAGTCATATTTTATTTCACTTTTTTTTTGTTTTTCTAAATTATACTGTTGCAAGGAGAACGTTAAACAATCTGCAAAATTAACTTAGCCAAAATTAAATATTATTACTATGTCGTAACAACGTAACTCACGCCTGTAATTGCCGAAGAGGTAGGCAGTGGACTGTAGTACACTCCCAGGATGCGTCAGTTACGTTTATGTCCCCTTATAGAATAGGTGGTTAGCCTATTGGCATACACCGGGCACATTACCAGACTCCGAGTCACTACTAGAAAATTTTAATTTGACAAATCCCGTCGTATACGACCCGGGATTTGAACCCATTTAACCCATAACTCAGTCAATTTTAATAAACATACAGTTTGTTCGACCTCAGCCAACAATCAAATTTAATTTAATGATTTTGTGTATTTTGAAGTGACTTTATATAACATCATTATCCAGGTACTTCAATGTTCGTTGGCGTATTAATTTGATACATTTGTGACAAAATTGGGCTTTTGTAAAATACGAGAGGGATTTGTTGGATGTATCTGCATACTATTCATACATACCATGCATAGGTACATAGTAATCATAAATTCATAAGTAACTTTAGCATTGTAAGGATACCAACATAATTATGTATATTTTAAACTAAAAATATTTGTTTAAATGTCACAACCGAAAATCTTTGTATTAACTAAAATAGCAGTTTGTTATGTGTAACAGTTGTGTGTAATGTGTCTGTTACAGAAATAGTGAGACAAGCGCAAAAAATGAATGAAAATAGATAATAGTCATTGACTTAAATCTAATAAGCTCGGTACGGCGCAGTCTGCCTCGGCACTACTAGGCCAACCCGCAAGCCCAGCGTAGCCTGGAGTAGCGTAGCGTAGTAACCTTCCAGGATAGTTTGGCCTACTAGTGAAGCCTACGTTTCGCAACGGACTTAGACCGGCTGATGACGTGTATATGCCCTAAGCTTGATATGCTGTTGTATATGGTTGTTATTGTTGATGAATAAATTAAAACTTACCTCATTAGTTAGTTATTAGTAATAAGTTTAGTGCAGTCGACGACTTACGGTATTTATGTCTTAGCAAATTAGCATCGGAGCTGCTGGGCACGGAGTGCCCCAAGCGTCTTTAAGTTGCGGATGAAACCAGGAAGACGACTTTAATAGTTCGCAACTCCTTAATATTACTAGCCCATATTGCATCCTTTAAAAGCAAAGTTCTGTGAAACTCAGAGCCATGTCTATACTTGCTAAAGCTGACACGAACTTATTATTGTAATTAAACATTAGGAAGTAAACAAAATAGGGGACCTGCGTAATCATGCAGAGGACCTGTATAAATAAATAAATATATTGATACATGTCCACACACATCAGTTGGCGGTCCCAAAGTAAGCATCAAGGGAGCTTGTGTTATGGTTACCTTCATATAAGAGAAACTTATATATGTTTGTTGTTACAACCAGAGCAGCCCACACACACAACAAATACCTATGCTTATCACACGAATATTTGTTCTGGGTGGGAATCGATCCCACGACTCCCTTTCACAAGTTATGTTCGGCAACTATTGCCGAACTGGGCAACAAATATACTTGTATTTAAGAATCAATTGTTTATAAATTATACACGCACTCAATTAAATGATGTATTCTATAATAGATATAGGAGAATGGAAAAAGGGTAGAGAATACTGCGGTGCTCAAGAAAAGCGCTTGTCTCGCTGTGGGTAAATGCAAATGTAGGTTAACTGTTTGTTTCTTTGCGGAGATGATATCAGGCAAAGTAGGGCTCCCGGGCGCATTATCTGGTCACCAGCCGGGATCAGCTTATCTCAATTGTTACACATTAAACTTTAGTGTTTATAGGACTTTAGTTGAACCATCTGTTCCTGTTGCTACTTTGCTGATATATTTTAATTGAACTGCTTCTATTAGGTCATTTTTTAAATTATTATTAATATTATTTCCGTGTAATTAACTACGTTAATATTATTTTACATCAGTATTACTTGAGTTATGGAAAAATATTATAATTAAAATTGTCGCAAAACGGCGTCACATTTTGAGACATATTAAATTTATTATAGACTTTTCATCCATATTGTATACTTTTTCTTAGTAATATACACGGTGTTTTTTAAATATTCCCTCCATGGTACTCATAGTTAGTATTTATAATATACGTTAAGTAGAACATCTGTTCATTACATAAGAAAAGAAATATATACATACCATGCATATTTACGGAACCATTTAATCTCAGTCGGCTTTAATACATACCGCCATCAATGAACAAACACATAGTCCGTAAGAAAACATAAAACTAATCTGTCGTTTAACTATGCAACACGGAAAAATAGTATCAACAACTTAAAGCTTAGTAAACGAACACTATAAAAATGCAAATACTATTCTATCGGACTAATATCAATTTATTTCATCTAACCCAAACCATCAACTTTATAATCTCTAATACATATTCAGTTCCAGACACGCCATTAGTCGGGAACTCCCGAGTATTCCCTAATACCTGTGCTATAACTTTACTAATTCATATAGGCACGTAAAAGGGAAATTAACCCAGTGTTCTTAATTACATTTTCGCATGCTTTACTTTCGCTTAAAAGGGTCGCTTTGTACACAGTTTATCCAACCCTTACACATTCAAATAGGTGAAAGTTTTTAATCCAACTTTTAACATGATTGTACGTACTAAAATATATCAAGTTATGTTTGTTTCGAATTCTTGTACGTTAATTTGATTATACAATAGTTAATTTAATTAATTATTTGAAAATATAATGAAGCAATTTTCTTGTTTAGGATTCGATTGCCAGTTATGGATTTTCTACTACACTTTACTTTCTGTGCTCTCCGTGTGCCTACCCCGCAATGTAACTGGCGTGAAGGTATGGATGTAAGTATGTATTATACTTTCTTTACCCGCCAAAATGTTATTTTAGACGGCCTACTATATACCTGGAACAATATGACTATTGGTATATATGTACTTTTAACCTACTATAGCTCTGCGAGGGCTTTTAGTATTAAAAAGTTCAAAATACAAATACAAAAGACTGCTCTGAACAGATTCAACATTTGAATCTATTAAAATGGATTATTCGAAAATATTCCGGCCGAGATAAATTTTTCGGAAACTAGAATAGAAGTAAATTGATTGATTACTTACTTTGATAAAAAGTTTCATCGAAGAACTTTCTAGGTCACCTAATATTAATATTAGTCCGTGGAGAGAGCATGTGTTTATCGAACGACGTAGATTAAAGATTGAATTAGACTAAAGATTATTTCGCTTTCTCAAAATCATTTGGTATTCCCGTAATTCACTTTATTATTCAGAATTTGATCTAGATGTTGAACTCAAACGAAGAAATCAATAATTATGCCATGAAGTTATAGGTAAGTGTAGACTAACGTAACTACTAAAATAAAATTAGAGTAAAATTTATTATGACTTTTTTCCGAAAATGTGTAGATTTGTGCTCTTATTTCATATCTACATATATTAATATAGTAAAATTTAGTTTCGTCGAGTTTTCTGCTTGAGTGCAGAAAAACGCTGCAAAAAAAGAGAAACGCTGCAGGACCGTGGTCCCTGATATTGGACCGACGATGTTAAAAAGGCGTGCGGTAGCCGCTGGATGAGGTCTGCAGGCGACCGAATGCTGTTTCACACCTTGGAAAAGGATTATGACCAGCAATGGGGCGGTAACGGCTGGTGTGATGATGGTAATCATTTATTTACGAGTAATAAAGCTGAAAACCTATTGTTTATCTGTGTACGCTAATCTTTTAAATTACCAGTTATATTCGAAAAATTATTTTTTGTATGCTATAGTTATATTCGTGAGAAATGATATACGCTACCTACGAGTACAATGCTGTTACAGATATTAGATTAGACTTGATTAGTCGTATTTGTAAACTAAGTTGGAAAAAAGGCACTTTATTTGTGTGCGTTGGCGCAACGTACCTACTACGTACAAAAATATTGGTTCTTAATAAATCTTGAAACAATTCCGCGACATATCTATCTGATATGATGTATAATAAAATAGTAGGTAATATTATAAAATCCAAACCGATATAGGTAATTCATTATGAATGAAAGATATTTTATTTTAAAGACAATTTTATGGATATAAACTTTGTCTTTTATAACATGTTATTTGTATGCATAGATTAGGAGCTAATGTAAAATGAATATAATTCAATATAATGTATTTCTCGAGTTGATGTAAGGCGCGGTACAAGAAAAACCAACCTACCTACCTACATATAAACATTAATATCGTACCAACATACCTACGTATTAATATCATACGAAAAAATAATGTCCGTAAAGGTGAAACCGTGGAACACAGTAAATAGTTATATAACCAAAATTTTAAATGCGAAAACAAAACTGGAAACAGAATCGCATGTTTGTTTGAATGCGAACAAAATTAGGCTCTGTACATATTGGTGGGCATACAGCTGGGTGATTGCTTTTGGGTTTCACTAATCTCATTACAACCGGACACATTTGTACCGAGGGGATTAGCACGGGCCAATGTAGATCAAAAGAAACTGAAAGACGATACGATAATAACATTCGTAATTTGCTTTGTTTGAAACGAATAATATTCTTGTAGTTTCTCTTGTAATGTACGTGTATATCCTTCCAAAAAACTACTGTTAAGTTGGCCAATTTAGTAATAACGATAAGTTTCAACTACGCAATCCTAAAAAGATTTTTCTTTGAAAAATCATACATTTAAAAAACAATGAGTATAATATAAAAACTTTTAATAGCACACGGAATCGTTAAGAAACAGGTTATGTCACAAACTTTTTACCGGCCAATACGTCGTACCTTTGACCCACTTATTAACCAATAAATACTAAATTAACTCCACGTTATACCGCCCGTTGTTATAACTGTTAAAGCAAACTGTGCCTACTTAGCAATGGATATTGCGCGGTAAAAAACCCATTTTCGAAAATGAAATACGGTGTTTAGAGAAATTTGAACGCAGGTACCGAATCATTAATTTTAACGTTACATTTGCTGGTTTATATTTGTAACAAAATGTTTCATAAAATTGAGGGTTGGAAACAAAGTCATAGAATTAATTATATTCGCAATAACAGAGTTCTACTGTGTAGTAAAATGTGTACTCTGTTTAATTTCACTACCTTCAGCTCCGTGTAGAACGAATCATAAATACCTATAACTAATTTAGTAACATTTGGATATATATTTCGTAGTTTCAGTATCCGATGGCAATTAGTATAATCAGTGCCTGCATCGTCCTATTAAAAACAATTGAAACAACATGTAAATATTCAAAAGTTTTTTTTTAATATATATAAATTTACATTCAGCTGACTACAACATCTTCCTGATTCAAAAAAAAACCAGCAAAATATATCAGCTCATAAAAAGGGTTGTTGCGACGATCAAGCAAGAATTCCGTCAAGAATTTCTCAGTCATTTAATTATCTAAAATATTTGTGAATTACCGACATATTTTCATGGATTAAATTATGAGTCGGTTGTCATGGAACATTATTAAGTAAGGAAGTCTCAAGTACTGTTATGTGGCGGAAGTAAGCAGGGTAAATCAGCTTGGCGTTATTCAGTTCAGTAGCCAGATTGATCGATTAAGTGCTCATGCACTTAGAATTATTAATAGACTTTAGTTAGATAGACTGACTGATGCACTACATACACTTTAATCTAGTACCTGCCTACGGTTTCACCTGTATATCGAAAACTTTAATGAAAATGTCCTGTGATAAACAAGAGAAGCCGTTAATGAAAGCAATAAACTTATAGGTTTTCGTTTCTGTTTTCAGTTTTCATTCCACCATTGTCATTAACTGTCGAAGACTAAAATAACCGTGTGTAGTCCATGTGAGATGGCCAAAGTGAGCTTGGAGTACTGTATATGAAGGGATGTTATGAGAGCATTTTTAAACCGGGCGAGTCGTTTAGACACGCGACGCTCTGAAAACAAAGTCACCAGACCGTTAAAAGGTGATATGGATACCATAGATTTCAATATGGAATGTAATATGGTTAAAGTAGGTTACAATATGTAAAGCAAAATAGTTACTATAAGTTTCAATATAAAACGCTTAGTAACATTAGTAATTGCTATAGCTAGGTGAGATATGACTCTAACTTTTCCGCTTACAATTTCTAGCGTTTTTCCAGCGTTATAAATGTCCAAACATATTTCCCCCATGTATTATTGAGCGTTGGAATTCATAACTGTTTCCAACGTCCGTGCTAAGTTTCTTTGGATTCCAGAAACGTACAAGACAAAGCGTTTTCGATCATTCAGCCACGAAAATCAATTACGCATTATTATATTACTCAATCCTTGCCTTTTAGGGTGGAAATATAATTTATAAGTTCTGTAATGTATTAGTAGGCACTCTCAAACTGAGTTTTTTGTTATATTTTAGCAAAAATACCTACTCTCATTTACGTTGACCTCCATTTTTTAAACTCAATTTAGTCCGTAACGATGCTCTTCACTCAATATTATTGTTACTTTGTTAATACACAAGGCATCGAAACTAAGGATATAAGACTTTCAAACCAAATGTCTTACCTCAATAAGGTTTTTTGAAAAATTTTAAAAAATTGGAGTACGAAATAAAAACTTCAGGTTCGTGCTGTCGTTCTGAAATCAAGTGACTCTTTTCATTGTCATACCATAAAGGGGATGACTTTAAATTGAAGGGAAGTAAATGACAGTATTTAAAAGATACTTTTTCTATTATTTTTAAATAATATTAAACATTTTCCTATAATTAAGTAAAAATTTTTTCTTTACAGGATAGATACTATTCCATTAATTTCATCTTGACTTCATTCATAACATAAATGTCTCTAGTAATTAAATATTTCTTTATTTTAAAATAACAACAGACCTTTTTTATTATAAAATTATTAATTAAACATGGATGTATGGTATATAAAAAGTATATACATATGTATTAGATATAATTCGTTAACAACAATTATTGTATACGAATCAAAAACCACCTCGATCTTTGACAGAGCGGTTTCGGAAGCCAATATTATTTAAATGTTGAGCAACTTCAATCAATAAGTTTCCAACAACATATTGTAACAAATTTAATTTCTGAATTCCTAGAAACCAACATGCGGTATGCGAATGTATTTCAGGCTATAATAATAAACGGAAACGCGAAAGTTTAAATGACGTCATAACAGGGTGTACTTCAGCGACCTATACATTATTAAATCGCGCGATAGAGTGCAATATATTTAGAACCTCAACGCTGATATCATCAATGCGAGCAATGTGTTTTACCCTCCTACTGGCTTTTAGGGTTGAAATTTATCTACGCTAATAAATTACACGCCAACGTACAACCTTGCTTGAACAAACACGATGTTCGCACTATATTTTTCATTTTGCGCGTCTTAAGCATCTAACGTAACTCGATGTATGTACCTACATACATACGTAATGACTACTTAGGCTTTTAATATCTTAGTGCTTGTGATAAATACATAGTTTGTGTTTATGTTAGTGCTTCATATATTGCATATAGTGATATCATCAATGAAATTAATTGCAACTTAGAGGCAATTAGATGAGTGGTATATTAAAAATTAGATAAGCATAATATGACGACACGCTGAAGTAAAATTAACGGAAGAAGTTTAACTCAACCGTAATAATTAAACATTATGCATCTATGTCCAATCTTACAGAAATCGGCATGCTGATATTTAAAAAGAAAATGCGTATGTACATGGCTGAAAGTTTTGTCGTTGTGATCTACGTTTCATACTTTTAAAGAAGTAACGATTTATAAAGCCACTGATAACGAATTTGCCTTGCTTTTGTCCTAGTCAGCTGTGGCACAATTTAAATTAAGAGATAAATTTACGACGCTTACGGTCGGGTTAGGTCTCACGAGTTCTGCCCTTCTTTCGTTCCGTCATCAGCATCCCAGTAGCCGTGTGAGTATATCGTTTCGTCATTATGGTATTGATTTTGTTCTTAAATGACAGTTTTTGAGCGCTTTCAGAGAGCTTAAGGACAACGTGGAGTAAGTTTCAGCGGACTTCAGTGCTAGCTTTTCGTTAGCGTTCGCTTAATACTGTAATATACATATCGTTTCACTGTAAAATTTTAGAAAAGAGTATGAGTATTTTTAAAAACATTTAAAAATAATGGCGCCTTTCCAATTAATTAAAGTTGTTTATTACAACGTCCGTCTCTGGGGCAAAGTAAGAATACATTTCCCGGCCTCGTGCTGGAATACACGGTGTCGTAAGAAGCGAGTAAGCCACCGCTGGCAGTTTGCAGTATGGTGCAATCTGCCTAGGCACAGCTAAATACCCAGGCCGCCTATGGGCACCAGCGTAACTGTTCTCTGCGATCCGCAACCTGCATGCATAGCGAGGGGATTATGGGCCCCTCAGAAGAAGCCTATATTCAGGAGTGAATTGCCATTGGCTGATGACGATGATTGCGTTATTCAATGTGTAAAAACTAATTTTATCAATGAGTACATATTGAATAAATGATGAAAATAAAATATTCAGTTTTAGGTACAATCTCAATGCACAGCATGTGTTATGTGTAATATAGTAGGTAATTAGGCGTTCATCTTATCTGTATAATGAGGGACGTAGGCTTATTGTCTTAATTATGATACAACACTAATATATCACGTATCTATGTAGTTAGTAGAATTTTGACGTTATCATCGATATTGTGAATAGCTGAATGTACAAATTTGTATATAAATATGTAGAAACAATATTATAACTCAGCTCATAGTATTTATTACCACTACAGTTACCGAAGAAGATCGAGATCTACCTCTCTTCACCACACATGTCAGATACTGGCTTGCGGGCTCGTGTTAATTGTGATGAAAGCCATGGTCGCTACTTTTAAATAATTTTGCACGGTTAATATTCAGCGGCATTAGTGCAGTCATTTAACAGTATTTTTGAGATAAATGTTGCTAAAGAATTGAGAATAATAACAAAATACCGGTGTGTATTAAGTTTCTACGTAGGGACCGAAAACAATGTGTGTCATTTTGATTACTGCATTACTATACCTTTAATCTAAATATCAGAGAGGTTTTACGTTCCTTTGTTTATTTACGCTTCGAGAATAATCTTTATTAAAATTTTCTAAATTGTCTGAGGATGTTGTTCATTAGGAAATTCTTTATGAATTTCTTAAGAGTGGGAGGAAACATTGTCAATATAAAGGTAGTAAATTTCGTCACGTATATTCTAATAACAAACAATTTCAGACGCATAACTGGTAAGAGATCATAACTTTGATAAATTATTTTGATTACGTGTTAAAATTGTACATAAATAGACACAAGGACGTTGCGTGAGTACAATTAGGCCTAGGTTTAGGTAAAATAATATAATTAGAGTAAGAAATTAGTGACTTCGCAGTTATAAAATCAACTGTAGTAATAACATAAGTACTAGTAGGTACTTGATTGCATGTACACTTATTTCAGTTAATCAGAAAGTTTTTAAATTTTTTTTCGATGGTACACTGTCTTGAAGCTCAGTCGCTGGAAGTAATCTTGCGAAAGTTCCGTTGTTTCGACGTGAGGTGCTGGCGAAGGAATACTTCGCGATTCCGTTTTCCACTCAAACACGAAATGTACTTTTTCGCTGCGAATTTATTTTCTACCTGCTTTAAATTAGCATAATTACACTGATATCCTAAAGTAGAACTGAGATCTAAAATTTCACGTCTTGTGCGTTTGCTACCAGTTTACGACCTCCTCTGGTTTCTGTACATAAAAATCATACATTTTCATACAATGACTACGTAATAAATTAAACGTTTCACTGAATAATATATAATTAAGCTGAATTTTAAATATTTAATGCACCCGAATAATGTTACTTTGATAGTCAATAAGACATCTGAAATACGAGCATAATCTCTCAAATGTAACTACATGCGCGGCGCTTGGTTTTTCGACTGTTGGCTGTTTAGAGTATCCTTGGGATATCTTTATGATTTATCCACCCCAAAGGGAATGAACGTTGTTTGTCCGATTACCCAATATCATCATCACTGCGAAGATCCTCCGCATTTGTAGTTGGGAGTAAGATATACCACAAAGAGAGTTTCCATGAAACTTAACAGGTGAAAAATAATTTGAGCTTTTATATCATGGAATATTCTCGTATCTAGAAAAAACAGGTGAATGACCGAAAATGTACAATATATAAATCCACATGTGCAAAGCACTTGCTAAAAAACTGCAGTTTCGTGTTTATTCGTCTGCATTTCGCCAGGTGTCCGTACATGACGGCTTTTAAAGTATCCAACACTGGTTCACCTTAACACGACTGCTAAAGTTATGAATCTGTATAATGAGCTTAAAAATTGTAAATTTAAGATTGAAAAATAAAAGGGAACACAAAATAAAGAACCGACTAACAAATTTTATTACTTAAAAAACTGAAAGTTTAGAACTGAAACTCGCCGGCGAATAACTTCGGTTCATTATAAACCTTTATAAAGATAGCTGAAATTATTAAGTATGAAGTTTTTTTGCGACTTTTTAATTACGAGAAGAAAATTAGTAATAACGCAGCAAAATTAATATACTGAGGTAAGTGATTGGTTTGTTCATTAACGATCAACTGAAAAATATATATAACGACAAAACACAGCTATTAATGAGTAGATTCGGATCGCAAGATTCGGACGTCTAAGGGCATTGAGCCTCATTGGTAGAGAATGGAACTTTTTTGTATATTTGCCCTATTGCTAGCGTAGCGTACTTAAAGCATTATTTTATCTAAGCATATTCCGTAAAATCTTGTTTTGCGCATTTAACGTATTAATAGTATGTACTACAATATTTAATATACATATGTATAATATAATATTGCCTCGTTGGCCGTGTTGATTGCAAGTGCGACTGCCGAACGGGAGGTCCTGGGTTCGATCCCCGGGTCGGGCACTACTAAAGTTTCTAATTTAGATTTTCTAGTAATGGCCCGGAGTCTGGATATGTGCCCGGTGTATAGCAATAGGCTCACCATTTATTCCATAGTGAAAAGTAAACGTAACTGGTGAAATGTGGGAGCGTTCTACATACCTCTGTTTACCTCTTCGGGGGTGACAGGCGTGGTGTTACGTATTCATTTTCAATTTTGATGCTCTTTTATCTTTTTATCAAATGATTCTGATAGTTTAAATAATACAGTTATGGTCTCTTTATTTATACCTTCATTATAAAAAATTAAATTTTCTATCATAATAAATTAATGTTGGCATTTGAAAAAAAAACAATACTTTTGTCTTAAAATAATTGCGTAATTTATGCGTTTGAATTTGAATTTGTATTCAACTATTGTTAAAACAAATGAAATTAACGTGTTACTTAATAAAATTTTATTGTACATTGCGACAAGCAGTACAAAAATGTTCTTGCAATAATGTAACTAAAGCTACTTAAGTTTTGAGAGACGTGTATCGATGCATTTCTTATCGTACATTCGCATGTGATGTAACAAGACCTTAGCGCACTTTTTGGCTCCGACTCCTAAACAAAACGGTGACCTCGATGCCCCAGTTCGAAATTTTAAAGCGAATTCTTAGCTTAAAAACCATTTTCATAACTGTTTTAACTTTCACTTAATTACGTATATAAATGTACCGGTCGAATTAAGCATTGTGAATTATGAACCGTTTATAAGTCGTTTAAAATCAGCTATGCATAATTGAACGGATCACAGAAGTCATAATTAAGTAGAATTACCGACCTTTCGGCTAAATTTATCCGGTGGCTGGCCCATATTTACGGGATTTCCCACGATACCTGAAACAAGTTTCTGCCTGAAAAATTTTGAATATGAGCCACATATATTCATAACGTAAAATTTTCCGCGTGCGTCCACGTGTTTCAGTGCTTGTGATATTTATATTTTAATATGTATCCCAAAATGATGATGATAAAGATTACTTTAATAACAAAAATTCAAATTAGCTTTAAACAAAATATCAAAGAATAACAAATTAATGTTTATGGCACGTAAAAAATAACATAACATCACGCCAGAAATTCCCGAAGATATAGACAGAGCAGAGTATTACTATAGGCGAATCGTGTGGTCAAAGAAAACCAGGTCAAGACCATGATATTACTGATAGTAGAAAGGCGAAAGAAGTAGGCTAGAACCGTAACGAGTAAAAATCCCTAATATCTGCCTACCCGTATACAGAATTCTATTAAAACGAGCCCGAATAAAATTACTCTTTATATCACATGTGTGTATCACAAGTTTTTACTTGACACATACAATATGTTGAAACTTGAAACCATGTTATTTCTAGTACCTTTTCGGTTTTTCCAATTCCAGTGCAAAACATTAAAAAGCGACTAAAACTGAAAGTTGCAATGAAGTGAATGAGTGCATGCAGCAATGCAGTGCAAAACTTTCATAATCCGATAGTAGGTAGTTGTTACTTTAAAGTGACTTTCGGAAAGTTTTATTTAATAACATGTTGTGTGTACCGCTATAACTTTGCTAAATAATATTTCACAAAATGGCGAATTTGAAAAAAATATTTCTATGAAAATAATTCAAGTTATAGATGTTCATGAGCGTATTTTTGCTCGGTGTATGGTAATACTCGTAGGTTCATCTCCAATCCATTATGACACATCGTAGGAGTGTACTACACTTATCTGCTTACCTCTACCGTAATAACAGGCGTGATATTACATTTTGTTACGTTTTACATTTATATACATGACAAGTGACTAGTAGAATATCCAAAAATCGACTAAAGAAAATGTTTTATACAGAAATAAATGAAGGAAAAATGATATAAATTCTAACTCGCGCAAATAACCTGGAACAAATATACGGGCAGAGGTTCATTATGAACCTAAATAATACCTTCCAAGGATATTATTCCTTCCAGATAGTTAGTTACATATTTATATAAAAAAATGTTTTAAATGAGTGTAATAGTGTTATTCCACAATATTTCCACCTTTAATACGGAATATTACCAAAATACGTGTGAAACACATAGAGGATATTGGAAATCCAATCACAAATAAACGTAATCTTGGCGTACATCTTACTTACGAATAAATTAAGCAGCGTTTCCCATACGAAATAATAATTACCTAAGCCAGTTATTGGAAGTACGTACATCAATATTCTGTTGGTACACGCCATATATCTTGGACGTAAGCCGAACAAGGCGGCCGGGTTTATCCGACCGTATATCTTGGAACACCGTAGTCTACTTAGCTATCTGCTTATTGGTAAATTATCACTTTTTATGACAGCCCGCCGTTTTCGTAAATACGTGCGTGACGATTTAACATTAATCAAAAGAGAATTAGTTTACGATACGATCTTTGTAATTTGTCTATTGCGGTATTTTTTTATTAGGTAAATAAATCACTATCTGATGCAGTCCGAATATAAAATGTTCGTAAAGTTTATTTGATTTTGCTAAGGAGTTACTTGATATTGTGTGTGTTTAAATATTCGTCACTGCTTCTGTAGTTTCCAATAAAAAAAATGTGTTCAGGTGTTCAGGAACAATTAACGATTATAAAATAGCAGACACATAATGACTACTACAATTAATGGAGTTTTATATCTTCGTATTAATCTAGTGAACTTAGAAAAAATGGAACCGCATTACTGTAAAATTGTATCTAATCGAAAAAAATAATATTACTTCCCTATTTTTAACTGTTACATAAATTTACAATCTCATAGTCATATCTTCGTATTAATCTAGTGAACTTAGAAAAAAATGGAACCGCATTACTGTAAAATTGTATCTAATCGAAAAAAATTATATTACTTCCCTATTTTTAACTGTTACATAAATTTACAATCTCATAGTCAAATTTGAAAATTACTAAACAGATTTCCATAGTTTTAGAACAACTCTTATCGTGGTGAATGCTAGTTGTTTTCAACGATTAATATAAATATGTCCCCAACCCAAAAGTTTTAATCAACTTGTTTGAAAACGAATTCGAATTAATAGAACAGAACTAATTTTATGTTATTTAAGAGAAACCTTTGTGACGATGGTTCAATTGTGAAATAGTGGATTGTTTCTATTTTGAGACGGATTACGTTAACAGGCAAAATTGACATTAATATCCCCGAAACCAACGTGCGTGTATGGAGAGAGTGATGAAGACAGAAGTAGCAAATCAAATGAGTCTGGCTAGAAAACTTTGGCACCCGGTTTTCTCTGGCTACCTTGTAAGGTCCTAACGTGATGTTATAACGCCAACAGTAATCATGTAACATCTATACATAGTGTTTTGTAAATTTTGCTATGAAGTATACTTGTATATGTTGTATGTACAGCTAGTTGGGACAAGGCTCGCTTTTCCATGGCTGACGAGTTAATGAGTCTTGTGGGAACGCATGATAAAGAGTCAGTACCATTTGTTGAATAACCGTAAGCCTGTATCATGAGGGAAAACCTTAAAACGGTTAAACATTCTCACAGTTGCATGGAGAGTTCCGTCCACTTCTCTTTACTACATCCTAAAAATACAATGTTTCGTTGTGATACAGGTGAGCGTACGTGCATACACAATGTATTATCTTCTTGTGTGCTTATAGTAAAGACACCGTACCACAGGCACGATAAAAAATAAGCAAAATGCGAATTTAACTATTAGCAAAATAAAAATTACATTTGCTGGTTACAAAAAAATATCGCTAGAAATACTAAATATTATTGCTGAATCTGGGAACGTATCTTTAACTGAGGTAATTAACGAGACTTTAAGTCTTAGATCAACCATATAGTTTGATGATAATAACTGCGTAGAATCAGCAAGCTCCCATGTTTCCAGTGCAAAAAAATCAACTACTAAATGACGCTTCCAACTATCAAATACTCTTTTAGTTAGTAACAAGATAATATATTATTCACAATATGCCATTGTTACGAAAACGATATAAAGAAATCAATGAAATCTTGATGAAATTGCTAAACTAATTGCTTGACTGCCTCGTTGGTCGTGTTGGTTGCGAGTGCGACTGCCGAACGGGAGGTCCCGGGTTCGATTCCCGGGTCGG
>DWFO01001133.1:0-16803 GCA_018246595.1 Mimoniades nurscia nurscia | reverse complement strand
TCGCGGGGGGTCGCGGGGGGCCGCGGCGGGCCGTGGGGGGCCGCGGGGGGCCGCGGGGGGCCGCGCCGTGCGTAGACGTTTCAAAGTGAACTTTTACATTTTGATCCCACGTTATTGTTATCTATCTATTCGTATATCTCGAATGATTAACGAATGATAATGTGAAAATTCAATTTTCGTGTTGGCTTTTTTAAATTAATTTTTGTTTTATTATTTTCAAATGTTACGAATTTGAGATAGGCTTGAGTAGCTCAATATAATTATTTGACAATTCGGTAAGTCTGATGTGGGATCGAGCTCGAATGCGTTTTCGCGGTGCAGTAATGAGTGAGACACGCGGAGGGCGCCGCGCCCGTAATTTCAAATCTCCGAGGGTTGTGGGAGGGTTCGCCTCATTATTTTTCCCCTATTTGTGTAAATAGTTACCTAATTTCGTTCTACCTACTAATGTAAGTGTACGTATGGTATGCACGTCCCTTAGCGTAATGAATATTATTAAGCCTGTGATATATAAGAAAATTTTAGGAATTATAATTTAGGGGTAACTTGTAACTTTTGAGATACATTTGATTAGATGAACGCCGAACAGCCATAGCCCGGCGCCGGCCGTGTCCGTGTCCGAGCACCCTGTAGCTGTAGCCACCACTCACCGGGGGGAGGCTCAGTGTACGCGCCGTCGGACTAGATATATATATATAGCATGTCAACCCTATGGTCTTGTGACGTAGATGCCTAGTTTAACATTCAACAATTAAATCTGACTACAAACCGAACCGTTAATTTAAAAGTTAAGTAACAATTATCACTGCCTTATAATAATTGACATAGAGGTTTTGTTTATAGATACGAAGTAGGAAAATTAGGGAACCATATGACACCTTTGTAGTAGTGCATCACTTATAAATGCAGCAGATTGTGCTGTATGTCTGTTAATGAGCAACCCTTCGGCCGGGCGCAGTGCGAGGTCACTACGGTAGAAGTTATAATTAAAAACCGTTTTTGAAAATCAAAGCAAAAAAATATCTTCATAAAATGTTTATATATTGTAACATGTTTCTAAAGCAATAATGTTTACGAATCTCGGCAAAATTTGCTCATATTTTGTAAGAATGTACGTATGCTCAGATTCGGCGTTAATGCAAGTCTAAACCGAGGGTTGAATTTCTTTTCCTTCTACGTTGAAAAAACCGTCAACATTCGCCACTGATTCCTAAATAGAATGAAAAGAAAAACATTATATTTTTCAAGAAATATATCGATATATAAACTTATAAATTGTTTGTGATCGAAACTATATCAGGCTTCGTAGAGACTCCGTCTATCCTTGCGTGCATAATTACTTAAATTAATATTTACCCGTAAGTTTAATGTGAGATGATATTAATGTACTAATGTAGGCAGTGTTTTAGCAAATATTTCTGCATATTTTTGTACAAAAGTTCAGTGTTACGTCGGTCCTAGAAGCGTAAGCAGCTCGGCGACGGTCGCGAGCCCTCGCCGGTACCTTCGACATTTCGATTCCATATCATAAATTTATAACACTACATATGTAAGAGCTTGTATCATACTATTGTACTAACGGACACACACACGTGGCACGTTATATTTATACATACATAGCAGTTGATGACAAATTTACAAAAACGAATTGCATTTTATAAAATTGTATAATTAAATATTTTTTCTAGAGATTTATTATGAGAAACGCCGTAAAAATACTTCCGCTCTCGTCTAATAGCACTTACATAAATTTAAACTAACACAATTTGTAGTTACTAGATTTTCGTTTCTTTTAAAATATGTATATTGGTGGCATTTGAATTTCGACTGAAAATCTTACTCTGTTCATAACCTAGGATTTTTTGAACAAATAAATTAAAAATTAGTCAATCGTCTTCATACTGATTTCAGTTTATTAGCAGGAAGACATAAATAAATAATACGTTATACAGAACTAGATTTGTTCTACACAAAGGTTCCCTAAAAACAGCAATGGGGTCGTATGTAGATTAATTGTTCCATCCGGGTGACGATTTTCCATAACATACATACATAGGTCTCTAAAAGTTTAAATGCTCACCAATTGTATTTTAAATAATATTTATAATTAACTTTCTAGGTGCTTCTAAAATTAATTTTAGTTCTGCAAATATTTATGAATATAATATATTTTCAAACTCCTTTCATATCATATTGTATATACATTAATCGAAATACATATAATAGTAAGAAATATCTGAGCTTCGTCGTTTATTGTAATAAATTATCTACTGACTAAGGTTCGGTGATTAAGTGACTTAGTGAGTAACCTACGGACGTCCCGCTCCGGGAACGTCTTGCGCAATAATGTTAGCTAATACATACTTAACTGTACTAATCGAATAGTTCTGTAAATTTCACATGTTACTATACTGTGTAAGTTGAAATTCATGTAGTTTTAAGATTTTATATAATAAACTATGAAATGTATCTTACGTTATTTTCGTTTCATTTATGTCTCACCCTTCTGCCCCGCCCGCACTAAGCTATCGCGACATGTCGAGTCGATATAATAAACTGGATATTATATGAGGTGTAGGTGGATGGTGTCGACAACGTTGGAAATACATCGGCGGGAGAAAGATGTTTAAAATAGTGTCAATTCATCAAGTCGCATACCGGGTTGACATTTTCGTCATAACAGTGGGGTGGGGGCGCCCTCGGGCCGTTCGTGAGGGACCATAAAAAGTGAGGGCGCGTAATTATATAGTGCCACTAAACTAATTTCACGATACATTGCCGACGAAATCTGTGCTTGGCACCGTCGGCCGATGTGATTTCTCCTTCGCAACGAAACGCCTGATTGCTATTGTTACGTATTATTACGTATGAATTGCTAATGCCGGTGCTGTAAACGAAATTACGACCGATATTAGGCTTGCTTCGTGCAGCTGACAGCAATATTTCGCCGTTCGTTTCCTATTACATTTCACAAATTTCACCGTATTGCAAATAAATTTTATTGCAACATTTACGCTATA
The DNA here is from genome assembly GCA_018246595.1 of Mimoniades nurscia nurscia. Taxonomy (NCBI): domain Eukaryota; kingdom Metazoa; phylum Arthropoda; class Insecta; order Lepidoptera; family Hesperiidae; genus Mimoniades; species Mimoniades nurscia. The sequence goes on along the minus strand of DWFO01001133.1, from coordinate 13,783 downwards.
ACAATATCTACCGCTATTTCCCTTTCATTCTCTACTAAGCATTACAAAGAAAGAGTATAAATTTTATTAGTTAATGAAAGTTTTATCAAAACCTAATGCATGTGTCAATTTTGTCTTTCAAATCATGAAAAAACAAATTACATCCGAAGCATAATCTACCAATATAAAGACACTACTAAGACGATAATAACTAACTGACCAAAGTTACGGCTGGCGCTACTCAGTAATAAAACCATCAAGCCACATATCACGACGTTACAAGCATATATCTACACTGATACGCACACTACACCATACACGAGGGCAACTCTACAACCTGAACTACGTACATTTTAGATACTGCCAAGGAACATAAAATCAAAAGGGATGCGAATAACATATCCTTCAACAGTGAAGCGCAGGATATTGGCAGTAAAGGAGGTGCTGTGATGTATACATGTAAGTTAATACGAGCAATGACGAGTGGAGCCGCGCGGTGCATTGTGGTCGCGAACTGTTGAACAAGTCGCGAGTAGTTTGTCTCCGGAAGCGGCCCGAACATTAGATTGCGGGTCGCATCATAAACTGCCGCGGGAAGTTAAGCGATATTTCAAGCTGTATCTACTCCGTATAAGATTGGAGTGTATTATACACATGTGACTATTATAAAGGACGTACGCGTTGGATCCTCACAGCGAAATACATGTTTACTTGAGTGAATTTGTGCGATACAGTTTAGTTAAATTATTATGAGAGAAATCTTTGTTAGGTATACCGATACATAAAATTCTCTCCACCTAAGCAATAGATATAGAACAGAATAATGTTATAAATAGACAGAATGTGGACTAAACGTAACATCACACTTTTAATCCCCGAAGAGGTAGGCAGGTGTGTGAAGCACGTTTCACGGGTTAAGTTAACATCTCTCTAAGTGGTGGTAACCCCATTGCCATGCACCGGACACAGACTAAAATGGAAATTAGAAAAACCCAATAGTCCTCAAACCGGGATTTAAACCCAGGAGACCACACGTTCGACAGTCGGGATTGCCACCAACACGGTGAACGAGCTGGACCTAACTGCTTAAGCAGCCTGTTAGTAGTTAAGTAAACAACTGAACGGAGACTTAAAACTTCTGGTTCTGAAAGAAGACCAATAGCAATGTGTTAACAAAGAGTTGATGATCGTGACGTCAATAGAATGTTGGTACGTAACGCAACATATAATTGATTAATTATGTTCCTACATAGATTTTTTCTATTTTCTTACAGTAGGTACCTATGCTTTTTAACTTACAAAAATCTATCTGTTACAGAAATGATTTTTTATTTTCATTTTTGACCTTAAACATTATATTTAAACTGTATTTCGAATCAATACCATATCTACATAAAATTATGTAACAAAAGTGATGGTGCCGAACAGTAATGCCTACATTCTCTTAATTGAATTCCTTTACAACATTCCACTGGTACCAAGACAATAGACCCTAATAACTTTCAAATGAAACACATTACGGTCTAGAATTCCTTTCAAACTTAATTTTTTGTAATATTTGTCAAATATTTTAAAACCGAATTTTAGGATACTCGTTAATAATATAATTTAGCGGTTGAACGGCAAAAATCGTGTGACAAATCTGGTGTTGGCAGTGGGGTGCGTAATGTTTCATTTTACGGTCCCGCGTGCGGCTGCGGACTTGCTGTCCATTAAATAATTACTCACATCCAAAAACTAAGCCTCCCTTACCATCCCACACTGAAGGGTCGTGTCCTAGTGATGTTTTCGACTGTCCTACGATTCCTACTAATGACACATCGTATCAACGATTTCTTTATTTCCTAGATATATATTAATAAAAAAAAATTAAAACATCTACATTACTAAAATACGTACGATACATATTGTCAGGCCAATATTCCATAGGGATCAACAGAAACTACGGATTTCCACGGAAAGGGCCCTAGCAAACTTTTTGTGTTTCTCCTACATTCATCAAAATGCTCGGCCTTTAAAAGGAATTTTTGACCTGGCGTTCTTTAATGGCTAAAATACGTAAGCCATGCTAACCGTCTTACCGTCAAAAGTACTCATGTATTATAACATAAAACATTGTAAATATTTAGTAGATTTGGTTAGACAAATGTATGTAGGTAAGTATTCCTTAAAAACATTGGAACAAATCAGAGGAAGATGAATCTAAAGTCTATAGCAATTGAGCCTAGAATATTCATAGCGGTTACTTTGTCACTTTAGATCAAGCATCATCTCGAATCAAAAGAGAATTTATTATCTATATCTATATTCATGTCTCAAACTCAAAAGTTGCAAAAAAACGAATATATCGTTTATTTTTGCATCAAAAACTATTTAAACTATAGCTCAACAGCCAAGGAAACGAAATGTGGTAACATGCTAAACCGCCATCCCTAAAGAACAAACAGGAGATGCGAGCGTGGCGGAGACTGCAGCGCGCTGAGGTCAGGCGTGTAATCCTTTATTACCGCGGGACGCTCTCATAAGCGCATTACCCGAATTAACAATTAGTCATGCCTACGTCTGGCTACGAAGTTTGCACAAATTTACATAACAATAAAGCCCTCTTTATTCGGCTTCGACCGCTGCGGTGGTGATTTTTAAAATTAATTGGATCGCGAACGTTGTGAAGTTCGGACAGCCCTCCATTTTGGTACATCACTTTTGGGCCAATGTTACACGGAGGGATTGAAAATTACGTTTTATTTAAGGAATAATGGTGTAGGAACAAATCTCACAATGATCAGTTGGTATATCCCTACTAATATTTTAAATGTGAATGTAACTTTGTTTGTTATGCTTACACGCGAAAACTACTTCTTCAGTGCCATATAGCATTCCAGTAATCAAGTTCCAAGCCTGAGTACTGTAATACCGTTGCACAGTACTGTAATACCCGGTCACGTCAATATCCAGGGATACATTTTAGAATTCCACGCGGACGAAGTCGCGAGAACTGCTAGTATCCAAATAAAATTCTCAACTACGTTTGTATGGAGGAAAAATGTTTCAGGGTACTTGTGAAAATATAGAATCAAAATGGTCATGTCGTCACCCCAAGACCCTTAGGAGATAGACAGAGGGTACCGAGTGCAGAATATCTCTAGCGCTGACTTACTTCTTCTACACACATTCGACATTACACTTAACACGACAAACGAACTTCTAACCAATATACTACTCGGATAGCGAAGTTCCCCCAACCTCCTAATGTATTTCCTACTGCATCACTATAAATATTTACAATGAATCTCAAATAGCACCGCCTGAAACGACTTTCCAAGAGCTACTTCGATTCTGCAGAACAACACCTAAATAACTTATGCAACGTTGTAATAATGCGTGGTGTAAACAACATATTTGGACTAAATACGTCAAATACTGGTTTATACGGGAGTCACCGGTCCCTGGAACTGCTGTAGGTGAATGGAGAGACTTATGTAAAAGAAGCACGTTAGATCTGTAAAAACATTGATATTTATTTAGTTCCTGTAAAGTAACATCACGTCTGTAATCCCCGAAGAGGTAGGCAGAGAATGTAATACACTCCCACGTTTACGTCCCACTATGGAATAGGTGGTGAGTCTATTTCCATACACGGGGCACATATCCAAACTCTGAGCCCCTACGAGAAAATCTAAACTAGTAAAATTTATTAGTGCAAGACGCGGGAATTGAACCCAGGACCTCCCAATCGCCAGTCACACTTGCAACCAACACGATCAATGAGGCAATCAAGGTACTTTCAAAGTTCCTAACAGTTCTGAATACGTAAATAAAATCATTACTACATTTTATATCGTTACGACAGATCCTTTAAGGAATAGGCAAAGAGCAGCGGGTGTGAAATGTTTATATCCTAGCAGACCTGGCACACTTCTTCTCCACTCATTACTCTATTTATACACGTATGCCTCTTGTGGATACTTGTGATTTTATGTAGATACATATAATGGAAATAAAAAAATCGACAACAGATGTACAACGTGATTGTTCATACGCATAAAATCGTTACGCAAAAAAATGCTTTTGGAATTTATACCTCAACCAACGTTTAATGGGCTGATAGATTTATCCCGCTCATATAATGAAATAATGTGATGTTCTGCGTTGATCGATTGAGCGCGCCACGCGCCCCCTCCCTGGGTAATGGGTTAGCGCTGTTATGTCGACACGTTACTTCGTGCACTGCGTGGTATCATTTTGCCATTGGGTCCGCCGATAAAACGATGGGGAGCACGTAGAAACAAAACGCACATGTCGAACGGTATGGTATGGGCCATTCCACGTGCTAGAATATGTTCATATTTCTATGTTTATTAATAGAATGCTATAATCCAAACTAGCCATTTGGTCAAACGGTTAGTTAACCTAATAGCTGAGCTAGAGATCGTGGTTCGGTCGTGGGTTCCAGGTAGGGACAAATATTTGTGTGATAAACACAAGTATTCGTAGTAAGTATATATGAGTGGATTTTATACCGCTTGTTCGTTGCAGGATATACAGACAGTACACCACGAATGTATTTCAGGATATACCGAACAGTTATTAGAAATAAGCCAAATATCATCACACTATAATTATGGTTGTGTGTGTATAATGATATTGGCATCTTAGCACGTAAAATGTCCAGAAACATGTTAACAATTTTCGCTCGACCTTGAATTAAACCAAATACGGCTGACCTTGTGTACATTTTTATTTACCTCCCGCATAATAAACGTACGGCATATCTGATTTATATTTGTTACGAACTATGAATATTTTGATCATTTCTTAACTATATGCTACAGCTACAATGCTACAGCTACAATGCTAAAGCTACAATGCTAAAGCTACACTTTGCCACAGAATAATTCGGTTTATCGCAAATCTCACCTCTTCGTATAAAAAGCTGCATTAAAATAATTTCATTACTGGTACCAATACACAAAGAAAGAATTAACCTTTAACATTTCTTTAAACGAGTTACCCTGTTGTCTAGCCAGTTCAAATTTCTTTCATTCGTTTACTTGTACGATAAGGCTTTAAACGTTGAGATTTAGTAAATCCATAAAAAATCACCAATTGCAGGAATGTATAGAAAACCAATTCTCATTGTCATTGTAACGTAGATATCCCAATCTACAGTTATAGATATACGAATCAGTGAAGCGTCGACGAGAGTTCTATCGCCGCGTCGCGCCCACCATTCAAATGGGCAGCGATAAAAGCTCAAAACCAAATCACGGACCAAATGAACAAGAACAATGTGGGGCTTAAATTGTAGCATTGTGCACGAACAACGAACCGGCGACACGTCGCGAAGAATAGAGTCATTTGCCTCTAACAACATTAGCAACGCCGTGACCCTCATAGCATCAGTTTTTGTTTGTTAATCTACAGAAAGGGCGTAACTCATTTTGTCAACTCGTAATTTAATTTCACTTGAACCCCAATCTAGTTCGCTGCCGAGCGGCCCCGCGCTGCAGGCGCCGGACATGGCCATTGTAATTTATTCACTTAATTTATTGTCCGCTTATATGTAACGTTTATATTCGACAAAACACAGCGCTAGGCGAACTCATTTCCAGCCCCGTTATCAATTATTCTCACTGTGTCAGAAAGTTGCAATTCCCATTTCTAATACGAACATAAATTTCATATTTCACAAACCCATGCAATATTAAAGTCCCTAACATTGCATGAAAACTTTATCGTTGTTTGCCAAAAACATCCCAATAGAATTTCGGTACAAGGTGACGGTAGGTAGTCGTTCAGAAATGCTTAAAATGCAATTTTATAAGACGACTTTTATTTATGGCCCCCAAAAATGTAAAATGCACGTTTTATTGCCGGGCTTTATAAAAATACGAAGAACAAACAATGTCCCTGTTATCCCAAGATGGGGGATGTCGAACCGTGTTTGTCCGATTACCCAACAAGGTAGGAATAGCTTCTAACCTATAGATGTACGAATGGAAACGCAGGTAAAAATCTAAAAATAATGTCCAATGCTTCTCATATATAATAAACAAATCATTTGAAATGAAAATATTTATTCATCTCTACAACATAATCAAACGTCGTGATTATAATTAACTTACAACTAAAATTGAGACTAAGACCCTTTCGAATGCGTTCAAGATGAAATGACTGATAAATTTGATTATATCACTCAACAAAAAGATTTAATTTTGATTAAAGCTTTTGTTATGAAAATGGATTGCATTTGCTTCTCACTCTATCAATCTTCTGTTTTAAAACTTTTTAAAATGTAACCATATAGGTATGTACTTTTGGTAAGTATCTAAGAAAATAATTATAACAGTGAGAACACTGTGTGAGATGTAACTGTTAGCAGATACATAATACGCCAAATTAAGTCGTTTGTAACGAAGGCACAATTTGACGCGCTTTTCTCAAGACTGCTTCGCGAGGAATAATACCCGCATTACTCTCTCCGGGCGGCGCGGCGCGAAGTTAAGTGGTGAAAAATGTAAAATATTTAAGATGCGAGATTTTATAATAGGAATCGCTGAGATTACACCTTGCACTCATCTATTTTTAACGCGTTGGCGTCAAGTGGGACATTTTTATTGCCCCGAGCTCTAGATTAGTTTTGTTCTCCAAATTAGATGCATATACAACGAACTCGATTATTCAACGCCCCGCGCGACTCGCCCGCCATTGTGATATGAATTAAATATGATACCATATGACTGTTTTCCTCAACTTACAACACAAACTATAAATGCCTATATAACATGAGGATTGTCAACTCGATCACGAATTAGTGAAATCGTTTGATGTATAAATAAATAGCTACAGTGCAAATTGAACCCGAACTTTGGAACCCGACTTTAATAATATTAAAATGTAGTAAATTTCCACCATCGCTTCGGCCTCATAAGAACGCCATGTTGCAGAAATTGCATACCCATAAGTAATGGAACTCAATTTAGCCAATACGACTTAACTAGGGAGATTATGAATTTGAAATTCTTAGAATAATTCTGAATTTTGTCAGCCAGAGTGGCATTCTGTGTCGAATGTGAGGATAAAAATGAGAATATGAACATGTGCAAAAAATATCTGGCGTATGCATTTGGGAATTTCGCGTGACAGAGAATTTAATACGAGGGGAGTCTAATATTAAACCTCAGGGACCCATCACTTTTAATATCTGGCCGGCGTCCTAGAGGGCTCCTAAATTATTTACCAAATGGAAAGGTAATGGTCGCAGAAGAGTGCGAATAAAGGTATGCAAATTTTATAAGCACGTATTGTTACCCATAAAACGCATCTCCCGAGATCGGCGTAATGACGAATTCCCGGCCATCAAACACTCGGTACATTCGCACATCCCTAAGTGTGTTTCCACGTACGATATAATTACGTATTGCGGACTTTTGTTAAACAAACAACTGTTATGAGCCGCTCGCAGGGCTTTTAACGATTTAAACATTCGCCAGGGATGTGTATGTACTTCAACAGTGTATTATTATTTATTAAAGCCATTATGTACCGAAAACATTGTAACTTTCCTCAACTTGAATATTGTTGGCATGAATGCGAACCGTTAAGAAACGTTACGTATATTCATATTTTGTGTAAATAATCCATATGTTTTATTAATTCTGCATTGAATATAAAAAAATAGTATTGTAATAAAATAGGACAGGCTGATATGAAAATACGTTTTGTATAAATAAGTAATTTAAGTTGGCCGTATCTATCAATTATAACATAATATTTTAGGACGAATACCAAATAATAATTTTACAACTAAATGAATTTGTTAATTAAAATTTGTCAACTTTAAATCATTGACAAAAAATATTTACTAAAAATACTAGAACGCGTTTACAAATTAAAATGTCATAATTACGCAGCAAAACGGGCCACATCAACAAATCGCGCTGCACGCTGAGTGAGCAGCGGCGGATTTATTGGGAGAAATCACTTTTAATCCCTACACGTGTCCGCGTTTAGGGTGAAGGGGTGAGGCAGGAGTCACGGACCATAAACAGTCACGCTCCGCGGCCGCTGGCTAATGACGGCGGGCCGGGCCGCTCTGCCATCGAATACATTGTTACACTGAACTGCACTGAAAATATAAGTGGAATCATCACATTTACAGGTTATAAGGCAGGGAAATCTATGCCTCATGATAATATTCAAATAAGTATTTCGTTCTAAAATACCTTTAATTATAATTCAATAAAAACAAGAGTCGAAAAAGAAACCATGTATTTGCAATAAACACAAATAATAGGCAGAAATACTTAAAGGTTTCACAACAATTTGTAGCACAGAAATAATAAAAATTAAAATACTAAAAGCATGTTTTTATAAAAAAAATCTAACTAAAAAATAAAACAAATAACGTAAAAAAGTTAATGTAAAAAAAGTAGTCCTCAACCTCCTCAACAGTCATTTTTTCAAAATTCAATGAAGATATAGACGAGATATAGTGACCGTAAAGATGAAGAATAAAAAAATAGGCCAAGAAACAAATAATAATTGCATACATGTACGTATATAGCCATTTGCTGTAGGTTTTCTTGTGAATTTTTCTTTTCATTTCTCTATTCGTTTTAGTAAGACATATAAAAAAAAGGTCATGTTTAAAGTCGCTACTAAAAACGTATTTCGCATTAATTAAATCCGGCTATACTACCCACAGCAGTGAAGAGCTTAAAATTTGAACGCTGTCTGCAAAATAAAAAGCGAGCTGCGTCTGGTATGCATAATGAGATTCGAGTACGAACAACAGATTGGATAACGTAACTCGTTTATTGTACATTGTACATCTTCTATAAAGTACGTTAATCAGGCCGAGGCAGGGGTTGAATTTTGTTTATTTCGATGTGAGTGCAGATTTAGTGCGGAGCGCGGCAGAGGTGGGCATCGAACAGTCTGCGAGCGAAACGCCGCTGCTATTAGCGAGTGTACAGTTTTCAACCTAATGTACGTTATACCTTATTATATATCAAGCTGTAATTTAGTAGTTCATTTTATTTATAAATAACGATCATAACAAATGTTATAATAGATTACTGATAAGTATGCTATATATGAATCATGTATGCTACGTGGTTATACAATAACACATCTAGCTAAATCTACATCATATTTTTAGATATTTATATACATATGTTACAGATATTATATACATATAATTGAATGAAATCATAGGTAGCATCACGTTCAATTTGATTCAATTACAATATTTGTTAGTAAATATCCGAGTTGAATGAAATTATCTTATCAATAAAATCGAGTTCTATAAGATAACCTTGTACTTGCCCTGTTACCTAATGTGCACGTAGCGCATTTTTCCTTTGTATTTATATAAAGTAAACCCTGCAATTAACAAATGTTTCCGAGACAATTAAATCACTGGTAACGATCAGAGTGGTCGAGGTAGGTGCTGGCGTAATATACGGCACAGTTCCCACCCGCCTCAGATTATGAACGAGGCTAAATCGTGAATCTACTCGTATTCACCGTTCCTGTTATTACACCTAGTGCCACTCGTAAGCTGCGTAGCATGCAATTGGAATGCCTTACGTGCCTGGATTACGGACAAAGCATTGCGGACAGGAAGACATTGTGTGATAAACGCTTCTAATTCCACTTGGCATCATTGTATTCAAATACTAGATATGATACAAATACAGATGGTAAATGTTCCAGTGTAAATTGAATTGCTGTAAAATTTAAGGTACGTATTTATGAAATTATTAGGATGTTTGCATTATATATATTTGTAAATATTTATTAAAGTGATATTTATAATGTTATTTACGCAAAAAGATAAAAATAGCATATAAATCACCACTCTTAAGGACCTACATACTGAACTTTACAAATCCCATCATTAAACAGCATACCAGATTGCTGGTAAGTGCAGTATACTACAGAATACAGTACAGTAAGTAACAAAAAAACCTACGTAATATCACACCTGTAATCCCTGTATAGGTAGGCAGAGAAGGGTAATCTCTCCTACGTTTCACCAGCTACGTCCCCGTCCACTGTGGAATAAGACTCTTAGTTCTCTCTACCTATCCCGCAAGGGACTCAGCGTATTCTTTTTATTTTGTTAACCACATCAGTCAAATTAATTATATTAAGATGCAATAATGAAAACCGTAATTACATCTCCTATTAGACATTAGTCTCCATAGTATATAGTATGTACATTATCTGATCCCCTCGTGGGTGCGCTTAGATTGTACACAAGACGTTAGAGACACGAGTCTGAGCATGTCGCATGTATCTCTGCTCCTGTTTCGATCATGTCCGACCTATTTAGTACAGATCTCTACTAAATTTAGTTCACCTAAATTGTACACTACGTTTCACCTATACGAGGTGTCTAGTTCATTTTCATATGTGGACGGACAGATACGCGCACACAGGACAAGGAACTGTTGTCTTCTCCAATAGTAACAAGCCACGAACTGAACATGAAATTTAAAGCAACCGCTGTTTATCTGTCCCAGATTTATCCAACTCTGCGCAAACACGATAGCACAAGAAATACAATGGTATTTTTTATATTAACTCATCTGAAACAACCACAGCACGTAAACATATGCAAAGTAGCTTTTGTTTTTATTCCTAATAAGTTTCTATGCGCGTAGAAGTGACGAAATCGTATGAAAACTTGGGCTTGTAGAAAGAACAGCAAATGAAAGAATGATAAAACAGATAAACAATGAGAATATTGAGGAATGCAGGTGCTGAGCGGGACCAAGACTGGCTCATCTTAATCAAATAAGTCAAATGAGTCAGGTCGTAACTGAGAGAGACTACAAATGTCCAATATTGACGTGCGTGTACAGAATGTGACCAAAGTGAATTATGTCGGATATTTCATTACAATAGCAGCGCAACTGTATGGAATATGACGTGAGTATATTGCCTCAGGTATTTAGGAATAGAGATATTTTCCATTCGATACATTCTACGTACCCACGAGGGACCTGCCGAGACGATGTAGTAGTCGTAGAGATAGTGATGAGAAAGCCTTTACTACCTTTTATTCACCGTCACTAATACTAAGACAAGTTCTCACGACACCTACAAATTTGTCTTCCATGGTCGCTTGATTCGGGTAGCACAACAATGATTTTAATGTATTCTAACTCTACGTTGTACATATGTACATCGTATAATCTGCTAGTGTTGTAACGAATATTCGCATTCGCATTCGTGAATATCCGCAATTTTTTTTTCTATTCACATTCGCATTCGCAAAATTTCTGCCAATGCTTTGCGAATATGAATATCAGAAAAAAAATTAATAAAATGAATTTTTTTTATTAAATCTTTTCTATTACTAAATCAAAAACATTTCTTACATTTTTTATACAAGAAAAAATAACTTAACCTTGTAATTATATGATCATTTGGTTTTATTTATTTAGTTTACTTTGGGCAATCAAGCTTAACAATTAAATTTTCATTAGAACTTATAGGACAAAAGATATATAATGCAATGTAAAGAAACAAATAGAAATTCTTCTATGAAACTTTCTACAAAAATGAAATATTCGCATTCACGAATGTCGGTAGCGGATATTCGCATTCGCATTCGCGAATGTTCAAAAGATGACATTCGTTAAATCACTAATGCATATGTATATACCTATTTTTAATTGCATCACTGTGAAATAATCAAGTACCACATTTTCTCTGCATCATCATGGATTGAATGGAACAGAAGACCATTACGCACTGTATACTTTAGCCTACTGTTGACAAAAAAAGAATAAAACAATAATATCCTATATTATAACGTGTCTACTTATCAACTTTTTTCATTGCAGTATATTTGATTGTGTACATCGAACTACTTAGCTTATTAATATTTAACCACATCAGGTCTGGCCCGAAGACCTAAAATACCTACTACTTACTGTTTTATGTTACTTTACAACTTACTGTGAATTACTAAGTGACGAAAATTATTATACTAGCATAGTATATGGATGTTATGGTATATTTCATTTGTGTTATCATGTGGTCGGAACAGACACATGCAACATGCAGCGCGAATGCGTTCCAGGCAGTTTGGTTGTGAATGCGGTTGTAAGCGATGTTCGGACGAGCCGCACTGACCGCTGCGCCACAAAGTTTACATTGTAAGGCCGTCTCCCTATACTAATGTCTTACATTGTGCAAACCTCCCATACATTACTTGCATCATTTATATCGCGCTAAATCGTAATCACAACGAAAAACATATTCTTATCCGTTTGAAAAGTACGTACATGATATATTTTTACATTCCACACCGTACGCACTTATCCGATTGGAATAACACTGTTGCTGATACGCGGGCATAATGTTAGCGTCATATTAATCAACGAATACAACATAACGATAGGTAATTAAAAATGTTATCAAATGAATGATCGTCGCTTATATTTTTTTCGTGATATTTTTCCCAGTAAATAATAAAATTTGAAACGTTACAACTGAAAATATAGCATATTAATGCCTGTTTTAATATGTACATATATTAAACAATCGAATTTTCTTTCCCTTAATCGCTTTATTATCTCATAAAGCTATTGAGGTCGAGTTAATACTACCATAACAGTAAAGGCTGTTGTAAAATATTATTTCTTTATTGCACAATAACAACAGCGCACGGAATGGCAAATACGTGAAAATAGCCTAAGGTCCCCGAACGCGCAGCAATGTGAATCAATGCCATCGGGCGACTCACGCGACATTTGTCTGAGAACACTGTCATTTATTGCTATTTCAGGCCACCTCGCCCAACCGCTCGGAGTCACTAATTACACATTTCAAAACTCTACAAGGAAGCTGTAAAGTGCTGTAATATTGAAAAACTGCTATTTAATTATTTACAATTTTCATTCAATGATATTTTAATTTAGTAAAATAATTTCGGATGGAATATATGTATGTACATTCGTACGACAGTAATTATTGGAGGATTGGAGTTAAGGTTTTGCATGTACTATATTTTTCTTCCTAGTATAGCATAAAACAACAGGGATCAGGCGCGCCTTACAGGTCGGGACACATTTAAAACGATACAAAAAAATATTTGGATCCTTAGGGCTTCCACTAATAAACACTTTTTTACGTTTTAACCCGACTGACCCGATAGACATTGCCCAGTCAAAATTTCAATACATATATGTATATTTTTGATCGTTTAGTGAATTTGTCAAAAGTTATTGGAAAATGTGATCAAAGATAAATAATGAAAAAAAAAAATTTTTTTTAACGATCCTTACACTTATTTTATCCAAAACAATTTTGTTGAAAGCATTTCTTAAAGTTCAACTTGTAGTTTATGAGTCGCTATAGCAGCGAATATCTCTAACTGTAGACTCAAAAACGAAATCAAAATAAAACAACGCCTATTAAAATTTTTACTATTTTATATTCTATTTGTCATGAGCGGTCATACGAACAGCCGCCAGTTCTGTTCTGTAATTCCACTACACAGTTGTATCGTAGAAAGCATCTACCTTTCAAATTTAATCCATACAGTACCCGTAGTTTCCAAGTAAAATAACTGTGACACACGGACACACTGACAGAACGAAGTTACTAGGGTTCGTTTTCTGCCATCTAGCTACGAAATTTTAAAACTAACTTACCAAATACATAGTTTTTGTTGCAACTTAAATTATTTAAAGTGCAAACAATCAGGAGGTCCCGGGTTCGATTCCCGGGTCGAACACTACAAAAAAATTCTAATTTAGATTTTCTAGTAGTGGTTCGGAGT
>DWFO01001132.1:0-16810 GCA_018246595.1 Mimoniades nurscia nurscia | reverse complement strand
AGTAACTGGTGAAACGTGGGAATGTTCTACACTCCTCTGCCTACCTCTTCGGGGATTACAGGCGTGAAGTTACTTTTAGTTACCAGTTAAATATAAGTATAGGAAAAATTCTATGGTTTTTTATAAAACCCGCGTTTATATCCAATTTTGAAATCAAAAGCATACTATAGTACTAATTAGATTATTCGTATGCAAGATGTGTTGCAGTGAAGTTATTTTAATTATAACGAGAAGATGCTTCTTTGCGAAGTCACAGCTTGGGTTCATTGCGGACACCCACAGTCGGTGCATGTCCAAGTTAGGGCCCAATTAGTGGGAATTCCTGTGGGTTAATTCTGAATAGTTTGCTAGTAGACGCGAATCGTATTGTTCAGTCACTTTGGCACCCAATCAGTTTAAATTTTGCCCGATATAGCGTTCGCCTTATACAGCACGGTGTTATTTTATCGAATCACCTTCCAATGTGTTTTGGATAATGAGCAAAATGGTCATATTGTTCATTTATGACGCTGGTTTTGTCATGATTTATGGCATACATTAAAGTCGACGGGGGTCTTTGTAGACGATGTCCATCGGCGCCAGGTGGGTATTTTTATTTTTAACGGAAACAAAACAAAATTCTCATTTCAGTTAAACATACATATATTATGTAATGCGTCATATGTTATCGACATATGTTTATATTTTTTCTTTTAGTGTCTAGTTATAAATTATTTTACATATTACAAGTACACTGAACTATAATTTCTTGATAATTACGAATTATCTATATAGCTAATAATAATCATATGCAATTTGTTAAAAGTGTGTTACATTAAAACTGTTCTTTCATCCGAATGTCCCTCGTAGCACAGTAACGTTTGTAAGACATTGATATGCGAAAAGTAACTTTGTTGGGGAAAGTAGTCACACATCTACTATTGCTCCGACTCTCCTGTAATTCCGAGGTTGTCGACTTGGCACATTGACCCAATTCACATGTGATCACTCGGCCATTGAACGAGCGATACACAATCGCGTTCATTCGCTCAATTGGCTCTTCCTGCTGTGACAATGTTGCCGGCTCAAGGTCGATTTATTTCTAGGGTGAAATTTTTCTCATCTTTCAATTAATTCACATGTGAAAGTTTAATACAATGTGAGCGATACGCGTTTTTTTTCTACGTCCTGTACCTTGACCCTGCACATTCTGAGAGTCCCGCGTGCAACAGTCGAAGGACGTGAGGGTTGTAGACGATCGACGTGATGATGTCGGGTCCTTTTCTATAAAAACAGTAAAGATAAAAAGTAACATCACGCCTGTAATCCCCGAAGAGGTAGGCAGAGAAATGTAGAACATTCCCACGTCCCACCAGTTAAGTTTACGTCCCACAATGGAACAGGTGGCGAGCGTATTGCCATGCACCCGGCACATATCCAGGCTCCGGAGCCGCTACTAGGAAAATCTAAATTAGAAAAAAGTTAGTAGTGCCCGTCCTGGGATTTGAACCCAGCACCTCCCGACCGGAAGTCGCACTTGCAACCAACACGACTAACGAGGAATTTAAAATAATATGCTGATTACATTATATAAGGTCTTATGGACAGTTTGTAGTGTCTTTTCTCTCCTAAAAAGATAAATTAGATAATGGAAGGGTCAGCCTGATGTCGATTATTATCGCGCGGCCGACGACACGAATATATAACCGTAAGCAACATCACGAATAATCATTTTCCTTGACCGTGTGATAAACATATGAAAAAACACACATTAATCTTTCGTGATAACAATACGCTTGTTGTTCATTCGATATCCGGTGTGTGGCGTGAATTGGTAACGCAATTGCTATATGAAATAACTTCCATAATTTTTTAAGTTTTAATATATACATAGATTAAAGAAGCTACACGTACCATAATTGTACACAATGCACGCATTAAGTTTTAATACCACTTAGGTACCACTGTTTGTATAAAACATGTACAAAAAATAATCTAAAATCTATTTAAAATTACATATCAATTGAAAGTAGACGTCAATTAGATTGTATAGAATACAATGTGAAACAGGCGTATGTCCGGCAGTGAAACTATTAAAACTGAATTACATAATGATGTAATGACTGTAGAGTATCATATTAGTTACACAAAAACAACTAGTTATTGCATATACGTATACGAGTACATTTCAAGTTCTAGTTATTTGTCAAGTTGTATAAGTGGTATAAGTGATGTCAACGTCATTATCAGCTTATCCCCAATTCTTCGTCTGGACACAGGCCTCTCCAATAGCATGCTCCTGAACTCGATCTTCAGTTCTTCGTATCCGACCGCTGCCAGCCACTTTGTGGATGTCGTCACTCCACCCAGCGGTATTATGTAACAAGATGAATTGTCGTTGCTAGCCGAGATCAAACTACGGACAACTGCACTGACCCGGACCGCGAGCTCACACCGCACACCCGGCACCCGCCTATTTGCGTTCTAAAATTAACCCTGACGCAAGGGCATGACGTACAGACATAGCCTCAGATGTATTTCTCTTTCTAGAATTAGACTTTTTACAGTGACATATTTATAAGCGCGTGAGAAAGCGGTCGTAATATCAGATGTTGATTTTTACTTGTTTCGTTCATTCATAAATTTTTTTGTTAATTAATGTAAATATTTAAACAGGATACCTTGGCTTTTACGTTTACAACTTATTTAAAGTTCGAGGATCCAATTATACTTGATTATTTATCGTTTCTTTTCTGATCAATGCTGACGTGATTGTGTACAATGTTGAGGAGATTGTTTTGAAAGACTCAATAAACTCCATCTTTCGTTTGAAGTATTGGTCATGCCATTCTGCCGTGATGGCGGTCTTTGATTGAGTTATTGAGCCAAGTGAATATTCAAATGAGATAGTTATTACATGTATGTTATTTAAACAAGGTAAAGGATCCTAGCGTGGCTGTAGTCTAGCACTTGTTTGAGTATTGCTTCCCGTGCGGGTTTTATGTATTTTTTCACATTGTGTACTTATCCATAATCACCAACCATATTTTCGCATGTCGGCCATCGTGTGATGAAGAAAACCTCAGATAGATCTGAAAGTAATCGGGTTATTCTAGACATAATTTAATTATACAAAAGAAAATCCACATGCAGAAACGAAACCGACTTTCGGACTTCGGTGCTTGAGCGTTGCCTAGTCGAATAATTTGCTATCTTAGAAGTAAACACTAAGTTTATTTATACAGCGTGCTCTCAAGCACGGTGTTCGTGAGAAACTTGCAGCGATCTCGCAGCGCACGCTCCGGTGTTCGTACAAAATTGCTACAATAAACACACAAGTGACGTATTGACACTCGCTGATCGCTGCCGTGTGTGAGCGCGTGAGAAAAGCCCGCCGTAAGTCAATATTGTGCTCTAGGGCTGTGAGACATCTGAATTAGCACCTCGTTAATGTCTTTGTTTTTACGCAGCTCTTGTATAGTGTGGGTGTTGGCTTCGTGATTTAAAATAGATACAGTATATGAACTGTATGTTAGTCTCCAACTGGCGTTTGGGATCGGTATGTTAGCAAAATCGATTCAAAAAGTGCGGGATTTGCTAATGATTTTTATTACACTTTTCAACATATAACTAAGTAATATTTTAATTTTCTCATGAATGAAGGAATATAATATAATAAAAGAAAGTAACATCACACCTGTAAACCTCGAAGAGGTAGGCAGAGGAATGTAGAACGTTTCACCAGTTACTCGAACCTCCCGTTCGGCAGTCTCACTTGCAACCAACACTACCAACGAGGCAGTTAATAATATCAAAGTATATATTTAAATATTTAACAATAAATATATGTATTACATCCATGAACCTTAACGCTATCAAGTTACATTGGGTTTCATAATAACAAACACTTGTCTTATTTAAGCCATTCCTAACGGCAAACCTTTCATAATGGAAAAAGCTTTCACAATTACAGTTTTACAAAAGTTTTCATTATAACATAAACTCATAATAGCAAAGTTCCGCTCAATTTCCAAATCATTTGTATTCATTTAAAGGTAATTCATATCGTTATTATGGCAAAAGCATCTTGACGTTATAAAACGCCGGTGTCGCCCACACGCGGGATCGATATCTGAGTAATGCACGCCTCTGGCTGTTACTCGCGCGCGGAATCAAACTGGTTCCTGATAATCTGCACGTCGCTTCCAACACAACGTGCTATCCGAAACACCTACTACACAAGTACAACATTCACTATATGTACGTTTCTAAGTGAAGTGTCACATTCGCTAGACATATTGGTGCCATGTTCCATCCATCCGTTCCATCTTCGAGAATTTTGTTGTGACACTTTTGTTGGGACACTTGAGTAATATGTATATAACTAAGTGTATATATAATATGTAATTATTGTAAATGTATATAATATGGTGACCACATTACATTTTGTCTGTTTGATAGCGTATGCAAAAAAAAAAGAAAACATAAAAGAATATCATTTCATAGGGTCTCTTGACATAAAGTGAACGATTATTATCGGTTACTATTACGTTAGTTTGTTAGAAAATACAAAATTAACTTAATGTTCTCATTTCTTAAATTAGAAAACTATGAATCTCAAACCTTACACGAAACCTGTACCAAGCAATGTGAAGTTTGTCTCGCAGTCATACAACTTGTAACATAAGACTCAATTATGTGCAGCCACATGTCCGTGTACTTACGTTCTCGACATGATTATATTGATTTGAACGCGAAGAAATCTGCTGTTCGGTAAACATACATCAAGTATCATTAAGATATGTATCTGAGCAGTGGAAAACTTGAGTCTGTCGTTCAAGCATCTAAACTGGTTAGTAATATAGCAAGATAGATCCAATGGTATTTATAGCCGCGGTTTACTTGGCTTATTGTAAATTGCGGACCAAATCTTGGAACTGCTAGGGTTAACAGTAAGCGCCGGCTTCCACGAGGCGATGGATAGGATTAGCTGGAAAAAATATATACAACGTCCAAGGAGTCACGATCATCAGCCAGGGGGAACGATTGAGAACAGAAAAGAGATTATAAATTGTTATAAATTATATTAAAGTATTTATTAATAAGTTGTCCATATATAAAAATATTTTACTGTGCAATGGATTTGCTGTTGCTAACTAAATTACCTCACTCTACGCTGTAATTATTGTAAAATGAACTGACAAGAACGATCTCATCTTCTGGAAGCTATTTAACTTGTCTAAATACTAAGATTCAAATACGTCAATGCTACCAGTGGTACTCTTATATGTAACGTAAGTATTTGATATATTTAACCGCCTTCAAAAAAAGGAGAAGGTTCTCAATTGGTCCGGATTATTTCTTTTAAATATAATTTTATACTGTTGAAATAATTTAATGTACCTAAGCTTCTTTACTTGAACTCCTCTTAGCTTAGTTTATTAACATGAATGTCGATTGTTAATACGTTTTCCTCATGTAAAGATGAGTTAGTGTAAGCTATTTTTAGTGAGCTTGTCTCGGCTTAGTTTATGACACGACAGCACCGCCCACGCCTGCGGCTTGATACGTATAATTCACGCAAACTAACCGGTTAGCGGCAGACTGCAGGCGCACGCACTAAGCACACTGAGCGCACAGAGCCTATATTCTCTCATTTGTTAAAGCTACATAGTTTTTATTTAGTACAAGAATTGAAGAATATGTTATTGTAAGTGACATTCAGTTTGTGCTTTATTGGTGATTAAGTATATAAAAACAATTGAATAATAGTAGGTACGATTGATTTTCAACTATATAAATAGTTTAGACTGAAAAGTTCTAGAAGCATGTTCTAGAATATTCTAGATCATTCCAGCATTGTTTCTCGATTCAGTATGTATTATTTTTCATCATTTCATCCATTTGTTTGAGTATATTGATATATTCCATCCGAAGCTCGTATTTTGAATATGTCCTGAGTATACTCATAAAAGGATGATGTATATATCAGTTGCCTTAAAGATGAAAAATTACGTTATGATAATCTGCATATCTTACAGTTTATCCATAATGTTTTCTAAGGCGTGCGCAGGCTGCCAACAGGCACGTGGACAGCGTGGCGGACCATGGACTTAACCCTTATTATTCTTAGCGGCAACATATCCAACGGTGGAATGATAAAAATGAGTTGACTGCCTCGTTGGTGGAGCGGTTGTGATCGCGACTGCCCATCGAAAGGTCCCGGCTTTAAGTCCCACGTCGAGTGCTATTGGATTTTTCTAACTAGAATTTCATATTAAAATTTCTCGTAGTGGATCGGAGTCTGGACTTGGGCCCGGTGCAATAGACTCACCCCCTATTACATAGTGGAGGGACGTAAACGTAACTGGTGTAACATGGGAGTATACTACACCCCTCTGCCTACTTCTAAGGGGATTTAAGGCGTGATATTACTTGCTTGTAATACATATAAATGAATGTACGACATACATGTGTACCTACATAAAATATATGTATATTGGCATGAATGATTATATCTTTAATATTGAATGATTAATGGACGAAAGCTAAAATCATTATGGTAATGCGAATCTTGAAACGTGCAACTGTTTACCGCATTACAAAGTAGAATCGCGTATTCGCCGGTGTGCTTATGTTCGAAAGCCGGAATACACTTAGTAGCGGCTGCGGACCGCATCTCACCGCGTGCAGTTTACGGCCCTCGTTTTACACGACCGACGTCCAGAAGACTTATTCAATTTGTTTTCACTTCGTAGAACATTGTTATTAGTTATTTATTCAGCGTAAAACACAAGGTTTATTGCTTTCGGTGAATGCTTGTTGCTACTCGTACCGTGCGGTGAAGATCCTCTTAACGGTTGAGGCTGTGTGTCGAACACAAAAAACAACGCTCCACCACTGTTTGTACAGAGCCACTTACATGTGTCAGAGAAAACTTATTGAAGACCACTCCATTGAAAACGAACGCGGGATTGTGTTAACGTTGGCACATCTACATTCATTGCTTATATGTGACAATGTTATTTACAACGATATTCTTCCCATCCGTCTATTTCATATTGAATTCGAATATTATGCTAGGGTTGTTAGAAACAATCAATGATTTTCGAATTCGAAAATCGATTATAGCGGAATTGATATTAATTTCTGTCAGTGCAATATTATTTAATATTATAAGTTCTGCAATGTGAAAATTATGATTAAATTATGTACCGGTTTAACTCATGTATATAAGCCAATCCAGCACTAGTCAGGCCTTCTCGAAAAAAGATACGTGAATTAATTCAGTACATAATTTAGTTGTGGTTGTATGTTGTTATAAACATTGTATCCTTAAATGATCTACTAAATCATAATTCTTATCCACTACTAAAGCATGCGATTTGGGGATCACAGAGCACAACTTCTCGCAACGCCTACGCTGCACCCCCTAGCGGTCAATGCATTTAGCCCTGCTAAAGATAATTCGAAATAAAAATTAATTATTCATACATTCCGATAATTAATAATCGACAATGTGTATAACAGGCAAATTAAAAGGCAAAAAGTACGTGAGAAAGTGACTATTTTACTGTCCTTTCCATGGGCACGGCATGAGCGGGTCACGAGCGCGGTTGTCTCCGGCGCCCGCTAATGAGAGATCGGACGACGCGATGTCTTCGTGACTTGACCCTCTGTTTATTAATATACTGATAGATATCTACTTGTTATTTACTAACTTATATACCGCACAGAGTAGCTGTACAAGCTCAACACTAGATCTGAAACGAATATACCGTGTCTTTTAATAATGTTGCTAATATTCTCATATTATAACAAATTGTATACGTAAAAAAAATATTCCTGTTTTACTAGTGTTAGTGCTAGATTTTTATTTATTCCGTTTACTCATGCGTCTAGAAATTTTCATTTAATGTGACGTGCATCAATAAGTTGTTTTGTATATTGATTTAAAAAAGAATCACAAATAAATAACCTACATCCTTTGTCAAACGTCAATATCCTCAAGACATTTCTGCAAATAGGTTCAGAGGTTACGTCGTGAAAACGGAACAGATATACGGGCAGAGTTTAATACGCTAGTTCTATTAACGCTTATTTTATACTTCGCTGCGAAATTGTCATCTAGTATAAGTAAACAATTCGGGGAAAAAGGCATATGATGTGCAAGGTGTGTGCGGCGAGCCGAGGACAGGGCGCGGTGGCGCTCTGTGGGGGAGGCCTGTCTCCAGCAGTGGACTAATACAGGATGATGATGACGATGTGTGTAATACTCATTAGAACTTAGGTATAGCATATAATTTATTTCATACTTCATCAGTGCATAGTTTTTCTACATACATTGACATATTAAAGTTATCTTTTTCTATATGTAGGTACAGGAACACATGTTCATGTATACAGAAAGATATGTATATAGATTGTAGAAAAAGATAACTATTGCATGATAGTTATCTTTTTCTACATACATGAACGTGTAACGGTTAACTTTTTCAACGTGCATACATGCACATGTAAAAGTTATATTATTCTACATTCATGAACATGTATTTCTATCAATCATCCTAAGTAGGTCGCGCCCTAGTTAATGATCAGCTGTACTGGAAATAGCCACAGCCAGTGCTGTGCTTACATGAGCACAACAGCACATGCTATGGTAAGACTTTCTTGTTATGTAAAACAGTATTGTGGATCTTATTGTAATTACAAGCTTTTATAAATATATTCAACAAGAAGCGTCTTGATAAATTCTTTGTCCTAATTTCAACGGATGGTCTCCTTTTAAAGATTACGCATGATTAAGTGAAACGAGCTTGAGCTAGTAACAAAGAGATCAAAACTATTTCCAGCGGAGGATCTCTGAACAAATTTCTGGACAGAT
Source organism: Mimoniades nurscia nurscia (assembly GCA_018246595.1). Taxonomy (NCBI): domain Eukaryota; kingdom Metazoa; phylum Arthropoda; class Insecta; order Lepidoptera; family Hesperiidae; genus Mimoniades; species Mimoniades nurscia. The sequence goes on along the minus strand of DWFO01001132.1, from coordinate 7,947 downwards.
TTAGTAACTAAGATAGTATTCCAAGCAGGTCACGATGAAAGCTACCTCTTTTATTCAATTTTAACTTATTTCTCTGTATTTAGAACTTACATTTATATAGGAACATACATTACACATAAAAAAAAAGCTTTCCGATCACTAATAATCTCTTATTCTCATATTATTCCTATATGAATATGCATTTAATGTTTAATTTAATATTAGCTATTTAAATACATAAAACTGAAAGCTTGTATATGTTATGCTAGTACAGCTTCATATGTTAACTCTACGAATCGCACATATGATGAGTTCCGTTTAAATTTGAATCTCAAATGTTCTAGAAACATCCGTATGCATTGTTACGCGAAGCGGCTCATGTTACTAAACCTACTCCATCACATGGGCACAGGTAATAAATTCTAAATGTCACAGAAGATGATGCATAATGGATTCTTGGCCCCAAGGTGTCATCTCGGAGAGCCGAAGGATAAATCTCCCTATTGTTTTCCTCCAAAGTTCAGAGTTATTTGGCATGTTTAACTTATGCGCCATTTTATGATTCCAACGTGTTCGAGCATCACCAATAGAATTTGTAGCGTCAGTCACGAAACGGTTCTTTTACTTTGATTGTAGAGTGTTTCATTGAGGGGTTTAGTTTTCTGTCGCAATGAAAACAAGAATTTTTTAATTGCATTGTAAAATCCAACATTGAATGTTATGATAAGTAGCTATTATGTAAATAACCGATATTAAAATTGATGTGCGTCCGGAATGCGCATCGTGGTTTTCAAAATATGTAGTAGATAAATTAAATTCCAAGGGATTATTGAATAATGCAAGAGTTCTAAAGCAATTTGTAGGACGCAGACAATATTGTGTCTCGCTGGACGAATGCGCCTGTTGTCGGCTTATTTCCATACAATTTGCGCCACACACGATGAGAATCGCTCATCTTCTTTCTGAGAAATGATCATATTAATCGCAATTACATTCCTGTTTTGTTTATTAACATAGTTAACATTTCATTTTAAACACGCATTATTGATTTTAAATTACTTACAATATTGTGCTGGTTGAATGAATTGTAAAAAATAAATTCCGTTGGAAACGAACGCGGTCTGGCGAATTTCTCATTACCGATTGATGCGATATTTACACATTTGGTCATGCTTATTAAAATAAATCTGGCACGGCGCTGACCCGGAGTGCCCGGGGGCCGAAATTCCGGGTGTAATAGTCCGAGAATTCCTTATGTGGGTACTTACGACAATAAAGTTGGACAATGGTTCGACCGTTGTTTGCGGGCAGACCACCGACGAAGAGCGACGCCCGCCGCCACCACGCATACCTTCCCCAAGCATAATATTTATGCTCTACCATAGAGACTTGGAGAGCGATTAAGAAAACAATTCAACGCATACTCTACAATTTGTTTAGCAGCACAAGTATTTGATGTACCCAGCTCTGAGCACTTCGCGGTAAACGACTTGTTACATGTTCGATGTTTAAATCTTACTTTTTTATAAATCGAACCCGGCAACAGGCGGATCGGCCAACTGACGGTGCTTACCGTCGCGCAGGAATATTATGTGTATATTTATAGCATTGGTCAGTCGTTTATCTTTAAAACATTATTAAAAAGTTTAATCGAGCTGTGTTAAATTATTCTAAAATCTGCGGTATGTAATATGAATGATGTAAGAATTCCTCAACACGTTGTTATTTAAAAGAATGTGTAATTGTATAAGACGCTCGTGTTATATGCGTAAAGTGGGTATCTGTTAAGTTGTATTTATTGACAGTAAACGTCATTTTAAAAGGCAAGAAGTTTCAATTTACTTAAGTACCGCGCAAACCACACTACATTACTTGACAGAACGATTTTATGAGAAGTAACGTAATTAGTTACAGTATTAATTTAGAAACATTATCATTATTATTAATTGTATCATATATTTTGGTAGTCAATATTACAGATTTTGTGAATGGATATTTTGTATTTTATATACGAAAACAATATCAAGGTAGTTTTGTATCAAGGTATTCCCCAAAAACGGTCCAAGGTGTGCAGAATGAATAAATTTATCCTTTTGGTTGCCTTCTTAATAACGTAACGTCACGCTTGTAATCCCCGAAGAGGTAGACAGAGAAGTCTAGCACATACCCACGATTCACTATAGGTATACATATTATATTATGTCTCACTATAGAATAGGGGTCGAGCCTATTGCCATACATCGGGAACTAATCCAGACTCCGATGCACTACTAGAAATTTCAGCTGGAAAATCTAAGTTGTCTTTTTAATGTGATTTGATATGCCATACGTTCGTAATAATAACCCTTACTCATGCTATTTTTTTGCAATTGTATGTGTTCTCTCTCTCTGCAACAAAAATGCACGTGTAAGTACAAAAATAAAATGTAACTTCGGACCACTCAGTGTTACTCGCGCTAATCTCGCTTCCATTAGCGATGGTCATAAAAAATATGAACATCAGGGGTACCTACAATAATAAAATCTTACATTAGCTTACACAATGTATATATATTGTTACGCAGCCTTTCAATGTAAAAGTTTATGTTACTATACTAAGTTTAAGTAAAAGTTAAAGATACTTAAGTAAATATTATATCGTAACGCCAGCTCCTTCAGGGGTAGGCAGAGAGCTAGAAGTGCAAATATCTCTATAATAACGTTACGTCACGACTGCAATACCCGAAGACGAAGACAGATAAGTCTATCACAATTCCACATTTCACTAGTAATGTTTATGTCTCACTATAGAATAGGGGGAGAGCTTATTTCCATGCTCTGAAGATCAATACAAACACCCAGCCACTGCTAGAGAATCTAAGTTAGAAAAATCCAATACTAACTGATCCGGTATTGGAACCCAGAAACTTTCGATCAACAGTCACGCTATCAACCACTTAACCAACGAGGCACACATAACTACGTAATATATGCATGGTTATTAATATATTTAGTTGTGAGTACGTGAGGGCACGCGTCACGCTAGCACCCTGACGATCTGCTCGTGCCATCTCGCGAGCCGACCGCCGAGCCACCGACCGCCGACGCGGCCGACAGCCGCTCTTTGATCTTGCCAATTGACTTAATCTAATAGTTCGTTCCGTAAATTATATCTTCGCGCGCTGTATTACCTAGCTTTGATTACAGAGACGTCATATATGTGTTTGAGCCTATAATATTGGTCGTATGTATATTGGTCGTTTTTGTGTCTGTAAATGAACATACGCGCGGGAGGCGTTTTTTGGTTATTATTAATGGTACACTGTCACGCCATGTCCCTTACAGGGTGGGCAGAGAATACAGAGTGCATTGTGTCTATGTGTTTACGAACCCTTTTCCTCTTTTTATTCATCACTCAATTCGAAATTCTATTTTTGGTATATATGACGTATGTATGTAACATATTAATGTGTATGTATTTGTTTCGTACATAATAAGTATATCACATAAATGGTGCGTCCTACATCAAAGTTTTTCTTTGATACACACTGTCAATATACAGATATAAACGTAAACGTTAAAAACGGTAACTAACGTAAAAGCTTTAAAGTTGATTGATAAACGGTTCGTGATAAAGCACTTACAAAATGCACTTTTACTGTTCGAGTTATCTAAATGGCAATGCAATATGGCGGTGATAACGCCAATGTGGACGATGGGTGGCGTATTGATGGGAATTTATCGTTTGCGGGGCGAGGCCCGAGGATGGGATATACGACGCGGCGTGTAGGAGCGGTCCTCGGCTCAGCGCTGTTTGTGTTTCGGTGTTTAATGGAGGTATCGGGTGACGTCTGCGGTGACATTGGCGTGCAAACATCGCGCGCAATATGTTAAGTTACCTTCGCCGTAGCAGATATCACGTCGATTTTCTATAAGGCAGGTAGATATTAACGATTGGCAGATTTCTTTCGACTCTCTTATGCTTTCATTGTTATTGTTATACATACTCCGCTGTTAAAGTATCTTTTGACCGGGGCGTTGTTTATGGTGTCTCGGATGGAATAATAATGATGTGGCATCTACTTTTTTACTATGCACATGGGTCGTTTGAAAGAAATGAGTTTGAAACTTGAGCGCTAAGGCCGCCTATTGCATGCAACTTTGTGCATCTCTTTTTTTTTGTAAATATATCTGTTTCTGTTTTCTTGTTCTTTTCTTCTATGTTCTTAGTTCAGTGTGCAATGAAGTAGGTACTTTGTATTATATTGTATGAACTATTAGATCTGCCTCTTTCGACCCTACAAGTTACACTCGCCTGGTACCTTGGAAATATTAATTCACAGAGCAGCGTAGGTGCAGGCGCTCGCCCGCTCCCCGATGAGGGCAAGATCGATCGTCACAATGTGGGCGCAAAACACCGTTGCAGTCTAATGAAACCCTTTGTATAGTAAATTGGTCATGAGGGTCTGACCGATTGCCTTTCGCGGTTACAAAAATTAACCGTCCGTCTCTACCCACGCTCGGGGTGTAATTTAAACGGTAAAGCTCTACCGCGACTATGTTTGTTCAATACGAATTTAGGTCGCCGCTTTCACGGGACCGCGTCTAGTAAAATGTTTAGATAAGAAATGTTGCAACGATCAAAACAATAGCGTCTTAATTGCATCTTGTTTTCATTTTCTCTTCAATTCACGTTTATCCCTGTAACGGTACGGAGTCGTTGACCTTTCTAAAGTGTGGGTGTCACGGGACTCTTCGTTACGTCGAATTCACAGATCACGAACAACAGCGGCTTGATAATGATGACCGTGAAACACAATGACGTATACGCTAGACGTATCAACGTGGATATCCAACGTAGCATCGACCTATCCGAATCAAGTAGACTTAATAATAATTAACATGATTTTTCTAAGTTAAATTTTCTAGTCATGGTTTGGATTCTGGATATGTGTATGGCAATAAGCTCACCACCTATTACATAGTGAGACGTAAACGTAACTGGTTGAACGTTGCAGTTTACTACACTCCTCTGTCTACCTTTTCTAGGATTACAGGCGTGATAGTATGTAATAATATTTTTTTTTAAATATATTTTCTTTAAATTATTATTAATTATGTTCTAGTACAGCCAACATCAAAGGGAAGAGGCGGGATATAATGTTTCTAGTGATTTATGTAAATACAAATGTTGTAGGCATGTATATATCATCATACAATAACAGTGCCCGCTTCCCGTAACCAATATTAAATTGAATACGGAGGGAATCGATTATTTGGCATCGAATGATGGAATAGCTGCGCGCGCGTGTAATCGATTCGTTACGAGATGATCGATGGGTCCGCCATGCTCATAACTCAAATCATAGTGCTAAGTAATTTAACGATTAATTGATCATTATAATACAATCAGTGAATTGTAAAGAATCGTGTATATTGATAGATTGATGCAGTAGATATGTAATTGTATTATTTTAGTTTACTTTTTAAATATCTGCAATTGTTAAATAAATTGATACTCGATTTACAATTGTTATTTTATTGTATCTGAAAATATCTAATTATCAAGAATCGGACTTTATGATGGCTTAACGAGTTTTCCATATTCAAAGATTTCTTATCACAGCTTTGTTTAAATTGTGAGTTTTGACAGTTAAAGCGAATAGCCTGATGGCAGTAATGAATGAACGAGTGAATGAATTAATGTACTAATAGTTCATGGACACCACAATGTATTTAATTGTACTAGCTTTAATTGAAGTTTATTCGCTGGTAGGGTTAATTGAAACCGGCGCACACACATACTTCGGTCCTTAGTTCGCCGGCTATCATATGTGTTATTACATTTACTTTTTTAATAATGTACCTAAATAATAAAACTTCGTAATATCACGCCTGTAAATACATGAAGAGTTAGGCAGAGGAGTGTAGTGCACTCCCACGTTTCACCAGTTACGTTTACGTCTCATAATGGAATAGGTGGTGAGCGTATTGCCATACACCGGGCACATATCCAGATTCCGAGCCTGTACTAAAAAATCTAAGTGAATGATAAAACTGTTGAATTTTATATTTGAAAGCTCGTAAAAATCCGAATATAAAAAATCATAAAAATCTGGTTATAAAACATCGTAAAAATCGGTACATAAAACTTAATCCATCCAAATCACGTGTTATATCGACTCGCCGAGCTTTCCTTTATCTAAGATCTCACAATATCAAATACAGACAACTACTGGTTATATACAACTAACGGCGCCGCCCAGGGACTCGCTACGTATAATTTTGTATTATTATTATCATCAAAGTTATGTAACCATGCAATGATACATCCCCGCTTACATGACGACGTAATGATCGTCTTGTTAACGGATATTATTATGATGTCGTACACAGTTAATTTTTATGTTCAAATATGTTACAAACAACCTAATTCGAATTTATTGAAATGTTGTGTTTTAGGATATTAGTAACATGTTATATGTTACATACAAATATTACTGCCATTTCCTTTACAGGTTGGGCAGAGAGCATTTAGTGACAAATATCTATCCTTACAGACTTTACAGGATATATTAGTAGGTACCGTCATTCTCCTACTGGTTTCGCAACTACTTCCTTGTTTTTTTTTACAATTAGTTCCTTGTTCTTTCGAAATGTGTTTAAATATTAATATGGTAATCGAAGTACATACATCTTCACGTCAGATACTTCGCGGGGTAGACAAAGAGCATTGAATGCCAAATATATCTATCCTTATATACCTGCCGCCCCGCTTCGAATAACAAGCGAGCCAAAATTTATTACTTATCGAGGTATTTGGGCTAATATTGATTTTTTATCTTGCAGGTTACTCGTAGGCGCGCCCTTGGGTCAAAATTTACAGCCGAACACGACGAAGTCGGGAGCACTGTGGAAGTGCGCGCTCACGCCGGCCGTAAGGGACTGTCAGCAAATCGTCACAGATGGAAAGCGAAGTGAGTGGTGCTGATGTTAAATTAAAAAAAATCTTAAGATAAAAGTTCATTGGCCTTCATCAAAAGTATTAAAACGAAATTGACTAAGAGTTTTATCGAAACATTAAGATAAATGTGGTATCTTGTGCATTTAAAATAAACAATAATGATATGATTTATTGTGAATGTGTCTATTGTCATGTAATCTTGTATTCCACAGTCTTATGTTCATGTCATTCTGTTCCTATGTGTGACTTCTAAAATCATTTTTTCTACATTATAGGGCCACGTTATATGGACAGAAACGTAAAGTAGTTGACGTTTGGTATAACGCATAACTTAAACATACACTTAGTATCGGCGGTAGATATTTCCACAGACGTTCCGAATAGAGTGAGGAACAAAGCACGTAGAATTTTCTAGAGATATTGTACAAAACACAAGTTTATGCAATACATAAATAGAAGAATTAGTTTGATTTTTAAAATTGTAAATGACGTAAATAAGTTTTTTGTGAAAATAGTTTATTACACATGAATTTGGCACTATTGTAAAAATTACATATACTTTTACACGGTAGTTTAAGTAGAAAAAGCTATTATATATAACACACATAAAGAGTACCGCTGGAACGCGTTATAACATAGAATCAATGCAATTTTTAACTGAAATGTTATCTTTTGTCGGTGGTGCCCCAAACAGCGAAGTACGGCAGTAAGATAAACAAGAGTAAGTGATCAGTGGTCTCAAACCTCCTTTACTTAATTTACTCCTAATACTAATGTAACAACTAATCGCTGTTCTTCACTATGACTCTACTAATCGTCGGACTCTACGCTCAGTTCCAGCTGCACACATCAACAACATGTAGCATGCACTAACTGCGATGATTGAATTTTTTTTTTCACACACATAATATATTATTTATACACTGCGTTATAAGTACTTGAAATGGATTTATCATGTATCTGACATTTTATTTTCAAGTCTGCGAATTCACACGGGGTCAGCGAGCCGCACTATGACCGTAACC